>DXKC01012463.1:0-17880 GCA_031170775.1 Cymbopogon citratus
GCGAAGGAAGGTCTCCTTGCGTTCGTGGAACTCGCCGGTGCAGGAGTTGAAGTCCTCGACCCTGTGGTCTCGCGCACCACAACGCCGTGGCCGTAGTGACCGTGTGGTGTTCGTGGTAGCCGCCGGTGTCGACACCATACGTGGCCATATATAGTGAGTGATAGTGGTGGTGGTGGTGGCCACCACCGGTGCTTGACATCGTCGTGTCGACCTCCTCGAACTTCTCCTTGACGACGTGCTGCTCATCGCAGCCGCCAGTGCGTGATACCGTGTGTCGACTTCCTCCGTCATCTCCTTGACGTACGATGTGCTGCTCGAAGCCATCACCGGGACGTGACACAGTGTCGATCTCCTCGATGATCTTCACCTTGGGTGAAGCTTGTGGAGATCGATACGGTGTCACGCACCGGCGGTGGCTTTGATGACGTGCTTGTGGGATGCCACCGTCGTAGCGGCCGAAGCCACCAGGCGGGGCGACCGACCCCACCTCCGCCTCCGAGCAGCGGTGCACTTCATCGAAGGAAGCCAATATTGGTGATGCTTGGTTGAAGTGAAGTGGTTGTGTGGATTTTAGCGTTCGTTGGGTGCGCTTTTATAACATGGAAGCTCACAAGTGGACTGAGGAATAATCCTGAGGTAGAAAGATACCTGTATTGTGCACTTTGAACACTTCGAACCAAGTTCTATATATATTCTCTACCCATGCACGCGCACTCGCAAGGTATCTACTACTCCTATAAGAACAAACCCCACTAGCTAATTCTCTTAACATACAAGCTATCCACATCACCATTCTACTCAACGTCCACTAGAAGTTGCAATTATAGCCAACTAGTACGTATAATTATGATAGTTTCTCTTCATCTACTAACATGTATGTCAAACCAATCACCAAAATTAATTTAAGATTGTTTTATTCATTTAACTATAAATTTAAATAGTCTAATTTTTTTAAAAAAATGTTTGAAATACCCGCGGTAACGCGCGGGGTATCCACCTAGTATTTATTATTATATAAGTCTGAGTTGTCACCGATCCGTGCTTTCTTTGCACAAATCAATCTCAATGACTTCAACTTGATGCTCAACACTTCACAACACACCCATGGACCCAGAGATGAAGGGTGGTGATCATATATCGAGGGTCTTTTACCTGTGTGCTATTATGAAAAATACACCGAACCCTCATGCCACTGGAAATTTTGAGCACGCCTGTGTGCCATCTTTCATCTTCGTTTTTACCTATGCGCCGTTCCATCGGTCTTCCATCCAATTTCAGCCGTGTATCGGCCCTAACATGTGGGCCCGGTCATACACAATGTCCAAAACACCCTTCTCTCACAACCCTATCTGATAGCTTTTTTCTCATTGCCTAGTGGGGTTAAGATGTCAGCGACCCATTACCTTCTTCCTCCTCAAGAAGAGCAGTGTGAGCTGAGGGTCCTGCGTCCAGTCGTGCATGAACCACACCATTAGCATCAGGCGAGCACGCGAGGAGCCCCGGCATTGGCACCGACTGGCCACCCCGGTTGCACACCTGGGCGGCGCCGGCCACCATCAGCACCGGGCCAGACGCACTTTAGCGATCGGGCGAGGCGGAACCCGTGTTCTGCCCATCAAGCGGGCCAAGGCAGGCTTCCATGTCCATGTCTCACACTCCTTCACGAAGACCCACTGGCTGACCTAGGTCATGCCCTTAGCCTCCTGAGTGGCCCTAATACATCAATAAAACAGCTTATCTGGGCACCTTTATATTAGTGCCTGCCCGATATGAGTGTTAGCACATTTTTTATATAATTATAGTTAAAATTGAATTTGCTTGAGTCCTCGATATACGAGAATTGCATTCTTTTGCTTGATTATTCAATATGTGAGAATTTCATTATTTGTGAAAGGACAGAATAACGAAATACCCGCTATACACGAGAGCCACTAAACTAAAAAGAATTCCTAATGAAATTAGCAACATGCCACCGAAGGAATTCCTAACCAAATTAAGAACATTGGTAATCGGTAACTAGTTTTAGGTACCAATTATGCCTTCGATTGTGCACGCATCTATCTGGGGACCCGGACTAAGAGGATCTGAGGTCGTGGGTAGAGGAGAAGCTGGTGCTAGAGGATTCCAAAAAAAAAAATCGCAAGTAAAGGTGACAAATTCACTTTGTTGTCACCCCCAACTCAAGATCGAGTTTGCATGCATCAAAATCACTCTAGGAGACTAGGACACAATAATAACAAAATCTCAAGCGCATACCACAAGTTGTAAGTAATTAATTTCTCAGCAGTGCCTTTATTCGTGGACCTAGCTCTAAAGAGCCATAGTGATCAACAGTATCATGGACTTGTTGCCTCATCCTCTAGAAACAAGGCTTCACCTCCACCTTTCACCAATATCTCCTCCCCTGTTACCTCCTTTTCTACCCATAAAGTTCCTATTTTTTCTAACGCACACACAGTATTCTGGTATCGCCCCGCCCCCGCGGCAGATACCGTCTTTGTAGCCCATGCTTTTACAACTTTGGGCACATTCAGTGGGAGAGCACGGGGGAAATGCCCTGGCCTCTGCACCTGCGCAATCAAATGAGTGAACCAATCAATATGAATGGGGTTTGACTATCATGTTATGATGTTAATATATATCGTAGTTATACATATTCATCAGTTATGGGCCAGTGACTAGACCGTACATACCATAAATTTGTTCCATGCTTTGGAGTTTGGATGAAGTCGATCCTCCCTCACCCAAGGTCAGAAGGGCCAGCACTAAGGCCGCCACTCCCACTAAGGCCATCCCATTCATGGCTGAACTGAGCTTTGCTTTGCCCGGTGAGAAGAAGATCAAAGAGAAAGAGGACACCAGTGTTGTTTAGTAATGCTCTGAGTGCATCCTATTATGTACCTAGCTTCAACTTTATTTAGATATAGATATATACACGATAAAAATATAAAGGGAAATTACTTAGTACTCCTAGGAGTAGTGTAACTTCCAAGTCTATATCTCTAGATTTAGGGTGTATATGACCGGACAATGTGTAGTATATAGATATAGATACAAATTAAAGATAGGAAGAAAAATAGATGGGCTAAAAATTTGCCTTTTATCATTTAGTATTATATAATAGATATAGATATAGATTAAAGAAAAAGGTCTATAAGAGCAGTAGACAAAAATGTAACGTCTTTATCTTCCCATTTTTATTTTCTTGATAAGAATCTCATTCCCTTTGAAGCGTCCATGTCATCTTCCTTGTCGTCTCTGATGCTCTCATTTCTATGGCCGAAACCAAGCATCGGTTAGCCCTCCTCACTTGTTGACAGGATCATTATTCATTAGAGACATCGGTCATTCAGTCGGTTGTGTAAGTTGGTTGTCGTCGTCAAAGCAAAAGCAAAATCCCAAATCCCAAACCATATGCAATTCAAGATCTGGTGCTGGTCAAAGTCAAACTATTTTAAGTTCAAATAAGTTTATAGGAGATATTATTAGTTTGTATGACTCTAAATAGGTATATTACGAAAATTACATTTCAGAAGCAATACTTATTTAGTATGATAAAATTGGATAAACTTATGATTGTTTCACCAAGTACTACTTTGAATATCTTTTTTTGGGCACGTAGAGAATGTGCATGGTAATGTATGTTTGGCTACAAATAATTTTTGAAGTTTAAGAAAAATACTATGGTTTTGTAAATTTTTTAGAGTGCCATAAGTGTTTCAGTCCAACAAACTTTATGATTTGAATACCGTCGTTTGATTTTTGGAGTTTTAAAAACTCTGCTATACACCTTTTTTTAAAACCATGGTTTTACACGTTTCTCGATACTATGATTTCTTAATGCCAAACATCCAAACGAGGCTTACTTATTCATGTCACCAGCTTATTTCGTAATTCGTACAGAAGCTGCGAGCATGCACGTCAGCCAAGTATGACCCTACACAATCTATACGTTTGTACGTACACACATAAGGGACGCACGCACGAACGGCCGTTGCGTACGTGGTACCCGGTTGTCGTGCGGTCGGCCGGCGGCGGCTCTCAGTCCCGGCGAAGGAAGGTCTCCTTTCGCCACCACCACCACAGTCACTATGGCCACGGCGTTGACACCGGCAGACGGGGTGTCGACGCCCGGCCGCCGCTGTCAACGCCATGGCCGTAGTGACCGTGGTGATGGTGGTAGCCGCCGCCGCTGGTGCGTGACACGGTCTCGGTCTCCTCGAACCTCTTCTTGAAGACGTGCTGCTCGACGCCGTCACCAGTGCGTGACGCCATGTCCTTCTCTTCGAACTTCACCTTGACGATGTGGCGCTGGACGCCACCGCTGTAGCGGCCCAAGCCGCCGTCGGGGCCAACAACCTCACCTCCTCGCGGGTCCTCCTCCTCATAGTCAGCGATAGGTGATGCTTAGTTGAAGTGGTTGTGCGGATTGTTAGCGTTCGTCTGGTGTGCTTTTATAATGTGGAAGCTCACAAGTGGACTGAGGAATAATTTGTTCATCGTCAACTTGCTGAGGGAGAAAGATACCTGTATTGCGTGCTTTCGTACTTCGCTTTTTAGCATTGGTGTAGAAGTATTTAGACCGTAAACTTGTAGCGGTGATGGACTACATATAGTTGGGTGGTAGAGGCCTTTTTAACAGCACTTGTTTTATCATGTTTTGTCGAGGTTTAACTGTGGTTCACTAACCACTATGTACTATTTGAGCATAACATTAGCTAATCTAGATGAGCACGGAGCTGTGAATGGAAAAATAATAAGAACAAAAGTTCGGTTCCCTCTGGTCTGGAGCCATGAATAGTTCCAGTTTAACAAAGCTATTTAATTTAGTGAATCATTCCAACTTGAAGTAATTCCCAGTGCTCAAACCATAGGAACCGAACAGTGGCTCTAGACTTGTTGGTCTGCACCGTATTTCTTCAATACACTCGAGATTATTAGTAGGACTGAGCCACCTTCCAACCGACAGCGCACGGCTTACGGGATAAAAAATGAATCACGCACAATTCCTTATGGTGTGATGACATTCTGACAACATATGCGCAAGGCATCTGGATGAAGTATTACATACACCAACTGAGATTTTCTTCTCATGTAGCATCCATGTAAATGTAGGCTCCTTGTATTCGTATCTAATGAACCGGGATACTCCTTTTTTCTCATATAAATTCATTTGGAAACTGACATATTCCTCTTAAATTTATTTTTTATTAGAGGTGCCTGTTCATATCCAAAATTGATAGTTCCGTGGAATCAGAAAAAAAACTAGGTGATCTATTATTAAATATCGGATGGTTCGGTTCTCTTTTAATTGCATATGTATAACGACTAATTTAGCGTCTAAATGTGATAACGAAGGACTGAGTGACTTACTGGTCGTTTTGTGTGTTCTCTTCAACCTGATCGACTTTGTGGGTGGTTGTTGCCGCTATAGCACTGGTGTGGTGCCCATCTTCTGATCTTTCCTCGCCAGCCGTCCTCTTCTTTGCGACAACAAGTTCTTTATGCCTGCACTTTGAATCAGGTTCTATTCTCTACCCATGCACGCGCATTCAGAAGGGTATATTATTATGCAGTCTGTGTGTATGGGTTGTCGCCGATCCGTACTTTCTTTGCACAAATCAATCTAGTGTGACTTCAACTTGAAGCTCAGCACTTCACGACACACCAATGGACCCGGAGATGAAGGGTGGTGGTGGCTCCTTTTTTTCGTTCCGCTAGAGGCAAGTGTGGTTTAGGTAAACCGTCGTGCGTCACGTGGCTAGCTCCCGTTTACTGGTTTAGGTACCTGTCCCAACAGTTTCACCATATATCGATGATGGATATAATCATTGTCAATCTGAATATAACCAAAAGAACATCATCTCTAGCTTCGTCCGTGTGTAAATAGAACCAAAGTTGCAACTTTGTTCACAATTGGCGCGCAGTTTTACTGAGAAGATATGAGAACGAGGCCACAAGCAACCTCACCCATTCATCCATCCAAAGTTGGCAACTGCGCATGTGAGTGTGACTCTGCACCACCTCCACAGCAGCAGCCGGGCCAGGATTTTTTTTTTTTTTTTTTTTTGGAGAATACGCCTAAGCGCATATTTCACAGACGGGCCGGGAATAATCCGTCGGTCGTCCACGCCGGCGCTAACGCGGCTGGCGATTCGGCCTCATCGTACTTGATGACCTCAATTAATTACCCGTGCTTTTGCATCTCCCCGTGTCCACCTTATAAAACAACCAATCCCACTCCAACCAGCTCGATCGATCCGGACGAGCTAGCAAAGCAGAGAAAGCCGGCCGAGAACAATCTCGAGATCACCGGCCGTGTGATCGAGGATGACTGATTCGAGGTACGCCGGGTACCCATACCCAGCGCAGCAAGGTACCTAAGGCTTGGCTTGTGCTTGAGTTACTTTTATAGCTACTGCTCTCGCTCCTCGATCAGAGAAGCTTGTGATGACCATAATCTGTCTGTTTTTTTTCCAAACAAAGGTTACTACAACCAGGGGCCGTACCCGTACCAGGGCCCGCCGGTGATGGCGCCGCCGCAGTACCAGTACCAGTACGCGCAGCCGCCGCCTCGGTCGCCTGGATTCCTCGAGGGCTGGTACGTAGCCTACTACTGCCCACCATTTTGATGCCATACTTTCACCTCTCTGGGCTTCTTGGTCTAGTTTCCGTGAATCATTTCAGCCATTTTACCCAATCCCTCTGACTCTGAGGGTCGGCTCTGGGTGATTTGATTTCGCAGCCTGGCGGCGCTGTGCTGCTGCTGCCTCCTCGACGAGTGCTGCTGCTGCGACCCCTCCATCATCTTCGTCTCCTGATCGAGAGCTAGCGCGTTATTTGCTTCAGTTTAATTAATTTCCACGCACGAACATATGCATGAGTAGTATGTATCTACCAAACGGTGGGAATGTGTGATTGTAGTATGATTTGTGCTTCCCGGCGGTCAAGCGTTATTTTTTTCCCAAAAGGTGTATGTGTTGTACTAGTACTATGTTCTTGCTGCTAGCTATTGTTCAATGTATGGATTGAGTTTGATTGAGTTGGTGTACATGCTTTTTCTCAACCTGTGGATTGAACGAGCATTAGATGAGGAATCTATGCGAGAGGATCAAATCAAAAGACAGGAATAAATAAAGCCACTACGCTTTTTTTTCCGGCCTCACCTTGCCGGGCACCTTTAGTAAGAAGAATCAGATTCCCGGATTCAGTGATCAGCATAAACTGTTTTGTGCCAGTACTTTCAGAATCAGATCCCCAGTACAATGATCACCCAACTTGTTTCGGCGGAACATTCCAAGACGTACAATATCTAGTAGCGATCCTCATCTATACTACTTTATAATGCACCAGTTATGAACATTGCTAAACATACCCATAAACAAACTACTGTAGTCATAAATTTTGCTAAGTGCACCCAAAAAATTACACCTAACAATAGTTAACATTCAAAATAAAAGGACAAGATTTAATCTAAACTTCTCTTTCTGTTACTCACATCCAACGGACAAGATTCCTGGGATCAAATTCATCACTCATCCCTCCTCACCCGCACCCACCCGGGCAATCCCAATGCAAGACTCTACCATAGAGTCCAAGGCTATTTATTACACTTCTATTTATGATATTTTTCTGATATGGCACTAGATTTATTGAAGAGAGAGGGTGAAAAACAAGACTCCAAGTCTTATTTAGACTCCAAGTCCACAGTGTTCGAGGTAATAAATAGGTTTAGACTCTATCATAGAGTCTGCACTGTGAATGCCCTAACTCCTCGGTCTCTTCCCCCCACGCACAAACCCCGACGCCCAACGCCTCCTCTCCCGAATACTAAAAAAAAAGGGCTAATTGGACACACACCATTCAAATTTCGATGTTTTTGAACCACATCATTGCTATTCATATAACTTCTCCAGCACCATTACAATTTTGCGAATCTTTGAAATACACCACTATAACCAGGTACATGTGTATACTGATGATAACTACTTTTGTATGGACCCTTTTGCCCCTAGCTTGACACGATTCACTGGATTTGAATCGTCAGCGCTGCTCCTTCCCCGTTTCAAGCACATTATTTTTTAAAAGGAAAATGGATGTTTTTGTTTGGAGCAGCGCTGCCCATGCACATATTTTTAAATGAGATCATAATTTATAAAACGTACATATGAATAAATGGGACCATAATTTACTTGAATAAGTGAGACCATATCACACAAGGTTGATCACATCCGGTCATCAACAGAACACACGAATAGGTTCAGAATCTAGCATACATCAGTTTATGCCATAAGAGACATCAGTTCAGGTCGTAGCATACATCTAGGCGGACATATCAGCTCAAGCATAGTCACTTAAACATCACATCAAGTCACTTAGATCAGCAAAAGCATATAATAATGAAGTGAGAGGCAGAAGTGGCTATACGAAAATACATCGCCTCATGTATGCCTGAGTAGTGGGTATAGTGGCGTATTTCAAACTCTTGTGAAATTATAATGGTGTTAGCCCAGTTAAATGCATGAATAGTACTGGCGTATTTCAAAATCATAAAAATTACAATGGTGTGTATCCAATTAACCTAAAAAAACACCTCCTCTCCCGAATACTAAAAAAAAAAGAAATGCCTCCTCTCCCGCAACTCCCTCTCTCTCCCCGGCCGGGACGGCAGCAATGGCGGCCAGCCGGTCATGAGGTTGGGGCACTGGCAGAGGTCCAGCCGGGACGGCAGCCGACCGGGCCAGCCAGCACGCGGTGGCCTGCCGATGGACAGCACCTGCTTCGTCGGGCACACCTCCCACACCGCCAACTCCACGACATTCGAGGGCCAGTCCAGGGCGTGCGAGGGCCTCCCAGCGCGGAGCACGCCGTCGCCAGGGCGTGCGACGGCCCTTCCAGCATGGGCGAAGCCACCGCCAGGGCGTGCGAGGTCCCGGGGCCCCCCCAGGGAGAGGCTCTCCGGGGCGGACGCCCTCCACCCACCGGCCCTGCTGCAAACGCTCTACCCCACGTCGTTCGTTCTGCCTGCCTCCATCATGCCGAGACAGATCCAGGGAGCACCCGCCACGCTGGCACTCCACCAGAGCCGCTACCGTGACGTGCATCACCAGGGCCAGACGAGATGAGGAAGGACAGTGCAGTAAGTATACTTGTTTTGCGTTTTCATTTGCAGATTAACATGAACGCCATCATCGAGTTGCCTACTTCAGGTTTGTCATCGCAGATAGGCGACAAACCCGCCCTGCATTTGGTGTTCGTGACCATGGTTATGTCAGCTGAGAACACCCCAAACTCAGATCAAGATTATCACAACAACAACAATGTTCAGGGCTCTAGAAGATTGTATTAGCCACCAGAGTAGAGGATTATCATGTGGGCATTCCGTTTGGTACGTAAATGCTCTACACTGGTGAAATTTTCAATGCAAATTAATTTCATTCTCTTGAGGACTGACAAATTGTAATGCAGCAAAATAATGTTTTCACTACACCATGTGCTCTGCTGTACCGCCAATTAGCTTTTAACGTAATGTATGCTAATTGTTTATTAGTAATACTAATATCTAATAATTTCTGAACTTCCTTGGCATGTTAATTAATAATCTAAAAACTGGATTGCAGTTTGCCGAGTCCCTTGGGTTTCATGCATTAGTTTCTGAATGCATCAAGGAAACTCTGATCCAGGAATAACATTGGCAAAGTAAGCTACTGGCTCATAATAAAGTTATGCATATTGTTGGCAGTTAATTAATAATGCCAACATAAATGGTGAGATAAGGAACTTTAGTGTTGCATTAAGAATTTACATAATGCAATGGTCTTTTCTTGGAGTAGATTGATGTATTGTTTCCTTATGAAAGTACCGTAGGACAAGGAGATTGATGTTATGCAGTGCCTTCCCATTGATTGAGAAACAGAAATGCTCTTATTATTATTTTCAGATATAGGGTTATTTCATATTTGTCATCTCTACCACATATAATGCACCGATGTAAACTTTTCTAAAGCCATCTCTGAAGTCCAGCCTCATCATCGCCCTCTACATGTATTGTCAGTAAAAGGTATAGACATCGCTTGCGTTTGATTTGTCTCTTGGGTTGCCCTATTGTGTGATGCACTTGAGTCGTGGTGGGGTGCAAGCTGGACCTGAGGGACGGACAACAGATTATCACTAAGTAGATTAGCTGCGACATTGAGACCTGCATTGTGTGCAAGCTGTTATATTGCTATACATACTAATGATATCCGTACCATTTTACTGACATTTAGTCAGGGGCAGCACCATTTTGACTGCCAACATTTTGGTGAAGTCTGTACCTTTTACTGACAATACTGCTTTTGCGAGATGAATGCTTAATATATTTATTTATCTTTTCATATTTATTTATCTCAGCAAAAAGTTTAAAGATGACACAACACCAGAATGTAAAATTGATGAAACACATGTGGAGGTATGCTGCAGATTGTTATTACTCATTGCACATGTGAAGATTTATTATCTGAATGTTATTTGTGGCATGAGCTCTGTGCATTCAGTGAAAAAAATATTTCTTGCTCATCTGACCAGTTGTTTTGTTAGCAAGGACACGAGCAGCTTGATGCTGCCGGCTTGCATTTAAGATCGAAGTGGGGAGATATTATATACATGGTATTTCTCGCCTTTTCCACCAGACTACAATGACTGCCCGAAGCAGTTTTTGTTTGAACTTTTTCTCAGCTGCATTTGTCCATGTTTCTGCTTTGTCGTTTCTGGATGAATAAACTGGGTCCCTGTTTTCTGTTTGGTATTCACTCAGACACCATTCACAAAAGAATGCTGTGATCAACCATTGTGCAAAATGAGGACAGTCTCTAGACAACTCCTGGCCACCTGGGGACAATGCCTAATTGAGTGTGGTAGTTTGAATGGCATTTTTTTTTTCCAACATTGCCTGATTGCTTGCTTTGTGCTTTAGATGGAATTGATTCACATCTGATTTTCAGTTTTGCAAGTGCTTGCTGTGGATATGTGCTGCACGGATGCCAGGATAGAATCCTCTTAATGACAGGTTAGGCCACTCAACATTTTCGCAGTGATCTTATATTTATGCTGAATTGTAGGTACCTTTGTTTTTTGCTACCGGCTAAGAAAAATGCCTCAAATGTGCGGAGGATAAAATTTCATCCTGCCACTTGGTTCCAGGCGCTGTTGCACATGCACTTCTATGATCTTTTTTCGATCACCAAAAGCTGGTGACATGAATCAGTGGTGTATTTTATATAGGAAACAAAGCTAGGATGACATATGTGGTGTTCCAAACATGGATGGTTCAGTTTTAGAGCGCGCAAACAGTTGGCTTGAGTTGATAATGGGTGTAAAGTATAGAAAGCTACCTCTATACTAGCAAACATTATTATGTATTAAGTTTTGCATTAAAAAGAAGTATTGTATGTAAGCGAGTTTTGTTGTATCTTGTTTAATCTCTTTAAGCTTACCATGTGACAACTAATAGAATTGACCATCGTGTTACACAATTATCTTGAATTTAATGATGAGTTCAGCAACCTAATTACCTGATCATTTATTTTGTCACAAGGAGCATTTTCTTACTTAAATTTTTTAGTAAGAATTGCGAACTAATCATAGATCAGCTGGTTGAGTTCCTTGTGGTGAATCTATCCGCCAGGGTTCAAATCCTGGTGCTCGCACCTTTTTTTTGAGATTTTTCCGGGATTTTCCGGCGCTATGCATTAAGTGGTAGGCAACGTCCCCGTCGACAGCGAGGCGCCTGTGGTGACTTCGTGAACTTCAAGATCTACCGGCCCAGTCCTTCGAAGGTGCTCATAGGGGTAGGGTTTGCGTACGTGTATTCATAGGGGTAAGTGTGCGTGCGTGTTGGGCGTCTGCCGTAATCTCAAAAAAAAATTAGTAAGAATTAATGACGGAAGTATCTTTTCTTGGTAGAGATGAAGAGATGATGGTTCACATTTGTTGTTTTAAGTTTATCCTTTGAATAAAACCATAGCAATGCACGGACACTATACTAGTGTATATTAGTGTACGTATGTATTTGTCCAGTATCACCCTTGCCGGGCACTTCCAGAATTAGATTCCAAGTTTCATTATAATTATCAGCATTTATAGACTCAGTTTCAACGAAGAAATCAAGCAGGAACTTGATAGGAATTAGTTCAATTTGATAGGGAAAACTCAGTGAGCGGGAAATTTCTCGTGCTTGAAACGTCTCCATTTTTTGTCTCACTAGGAAAGAACAGAACACTTTAGGTCAGACTCAAGATCCATTGGTCAAAGAAAAAACTCAAACTAGGCTTCACTCTATGCCTAACCATTAGAATCTCCTTATTGAAGAACATTCTGAAATCTTGGCTACTCAACTACACTCCCTCAAAAATTATGTTATGTCTTGCTGTCCAAATTGTCCAACTCATAAAGGATCACAGCCACCATAAGAAAATTCTTATTGTTTTTTTAAAGGGGGAAATTTGATTGTAGCTGCTCCTTTAAATAGGGAGACTATTTCTAGGAAGCTTCGGTCAGTGGGTATATCTAGGCCAAGAATCCCCCAACACTTCCTTGCAAAAGGGCAGAAGCTTAATAGGTGCTTTGTAATCTCTTCCACTGCCAGACTGCAGAGTTCAAAGTTATACGAATCAAAGATTCATTGCAAACACATGAAGGACAAGTACCCATATAATTCAGTTTTGTGATGAGTGATTTTCAACGAGCCGGCATTTTGGCTCCATTGTGAACTAACCAGGCACACGAGGTGTGTCATGCAGCATGTCTCTCGGCTTGTGATACGCATGTGTGGAGCTCGGAGGAGGTGGTCGACGGTGCCGTGAAGGTCAAGTGGAACGTGCCGTGCCGATGGATCGGGCTATGAAGGGCGGACATGGGGTTTGGACCGAGGGACCGGAGCGCCGGGTGACTAGCCCTGGTGGCTGACGACACTGGGGACATCAACAAGTAACAAGTGTACATGGAGGAGTGACTGTGCTGATCGAGTCCAGATGACGGACGTGCAAGTCGAGCGGGCGGCTTCCCTTTTATAATCCAATGGGAAGTACTAGGGAAGGAGCCTCTATGGTGGCATCGCTCTTCTTTTGTGGCGGTCCATACTGCATCAGTCATCGAGGATGGGGGTGATCCGGTCCCCGCACATCGTCGTGTTGCCGCCAAGACCAGCAATGGTGTCGTGCTGCCCACCCGGCCATGGCGTTCCACTCAGCCAGAGACATGGCATGGTGTACGACGCCCTCCACGACCCCCTTATCTGGGACCGTACTAGCCCTTGGTGATAAAAATACAGGTTTGCATGATACTGCAGCATGAGCGCCCCTACGGGCAACACGTCGTGGTCTAAGGGCGCAACAATCTCTACACCGGGGCGTGGTGTCGCAGATCATCATTTCATCAAGATGAGGGCAGACAACATAGGCCCTACGTGGGCCTGTATGAATGTGACTCTGCACCACCACCAGAGCAGCAGCCGGGCTGGGAATAATCCGTCCCTCGGGCGCTGACGCCACCGGGCGATTCGGCCTCATCGTACTTCATGACCTTAATTAATGAGCCTTTTAGCTATGTGCCATTATAAAAGTTACCTACATACCATTGAAGCTTAGAAAAGTTCCTCCATACCATTGTTCAAAGTTTCTTTTACCTCTACTAGAACATCAGGCGCCCTTTGGGCGCCCTACAATGATTAACTACCAGTCTAAGTGACAAATATGTCTAAGATACTATGCATAGGCATTACCATTATCACCATTAGCATCAGTAAGTAAAATGAAGGATATCACTAATAGATACATAGCACAAATTATGAACCATCATACTTCTATTCAACTATATATTATACATAAATGGTTACAGTTAGATTTATGCTCCTTCAGCCCTCATACAATCAGCCTTAAATCAAGATCTTTGGAAAATCAGGATATATCTGCATAAAAAGGAGGCAACAGTGAGGAATCTAAGACATCTAAGCCATAATGCTTGGTTCTAGGAAATATGGAAAATTACAGGTCATAGACTCCTATACCCCCAATTATATTATTTCATTTATTTAGTTAGAACCTTATGTGGTTCTCAGAAGAAAATTACAGGTCATAGTGCTAGATCATCATAATTCAGGCACTCAGGAAACCAATAAACAAACAATTGCACCATGTATGAATATTGTTCTCTTTTTTTCATTGTGACTTAGACATGTATATAGATTTAAAATGTATCTAAGACCAGCACATGCCTTATCAAGCATTCTAAAACATTTTTTAGCTATACGCCATCTATCATGCTTAGCCAAAGAGGAAGAAAGTAAACCAGACTTAGGACAAGTTCTTAGTACAGAGTAGTTAAGTACAAAAAATGCTTACTTTTATATATACTTTCTGGTTCCAAAAAACGAAGGCACTATAAAGTACAAACAGTTATAAAATCCCTCCATGGCCTGCCCTCAAGTCATCACGTACTGCAAATATTCCATTATTAAAGTGTAACGGGACAGTTATTAAAGTACAAATCGTTGCAGTCCAGAGATTTACGACCAACGCAAGATCCATCTAGCACCCCTAAATTCAGCAAACATAGTTCTCATACTAAAGAAGGAAGTACCAAGAAGATATCTGATTATCGGCCAATTATTGATCCATTGGGCTGCAAAAAATAATAACCATACCATTGGCCCTTCGATTACAGGCCTACATGAATCAACTAAATTCTCCAACAACCAAAGTGCCTTCATCAAAACGGGAGAAATCCACGACAACTTTTTATGCATGTTCGCAACCTGGCATGATATTTCAACAGATCGAACACCCCACCTTGCCGATCAAATTTTGTATTGCCAAGGCTAATTTTGATTCTATGCATTAGGATTACAACTTGATATGTTGCAACGATTAGGCTCCCAATAAGATGGTGCAATTGGCTTGCCTTTCTTTAGGGCTCCTCCACTTCCAAAGCCCTCACCAATGGGATCCCTGGTCAATTAATCTCACATGGCCGAGGCCTATGATCGATAGGGCAACCATCTATCATTGGTCCTCTTTGTCTTGGCCATTGGTCTGCTTGTAATTAACCATTTTGGAACGTGCCACTGAGCGAGGGATTCTAACAAAGCGCAGGGGCCGACGAGCAACGTCGCGAACCTCCCTGTATGTAGATGATACTGTCATATCCTTATCACCAACTACAAGTGATGTTGCTGCACTTAAGGAAATCCTACACCACTTTGGCCAGGTGAATAGCCTTGTGACTTACAGATTTCCTAGTTGCTCTTGTAGGCTTACCTCTCAAATATCTTGGTTTGCCCCTCACTCTTAGCCACTTGAAGAAAGTAGACTGCTAACCACTTCTAGACAAGGTAGCAGACCGCCTAGAACATTGCCAAGGGAGTGCAGGACACAATAATATTGTGAAATTTGTCCTCTCCTCTTAGCATCCCTATTTCCTAATTGCTCTCAACCCTCCCAAAGACGTACTCAAGGAACTTGATTAAAATAGACGCCACTTCCTATATATGGGTCAAGGCTCCACATTTCAGGTCGCAAATGCAAGGTAAAGTAGAAGCGTTGTAACTGCCCTACCAGGCTCGTGGTATGGGTATCGTCGACCTCTACGGGTTTGCAAGAGCATTTCGGCTGCGCTAGGCTACAACGTGCTTGGCGCTCTGATAACCCTTGGGTAGGAATGGATGTACCCTGTGATGAAACCGATTGACAACTCTCTTCAACTACATAAACATTCCAACAATCACAATTCAACAGTTGGCACACTTTGTCGCCCTTTGGGATCGTCTACAACATGTACACCTCAATGTGAATACACCTATCAAATTGATGCTCAACACCAATTATGATTATTCGACAAAATCAGCTTGCATGGCGCAATTTCATGCTCGATCAACACTGAACTAGATACTCTAATTTGGAAGCCCTAGGCGTCAAATGCAAGTTTTTTTTTGCTTAGTTCATTGTCCAAGATCGCCTTTGGACAACATATCGTTGGCTAGAAGAGGTTGGCCAAACCAACGTTGTTGTCCTCTTTGTTATAGCATAGATGAATTAACGGTACACCTGCTTGCACATTGTCAATACAACCAACGAGTTTGGTCTTCAAGTTGGGCTTCCTTTGAGTCTGTGTCCATTTGGTGGCGAGCAGTCGGGAATGCTGAGGACATGCGTATTAAAGCCACCGTTCGTTGACAATCCTAGTGGCTTAGGAGCACTTGAAGAAACGCAATGATAGGATCTTTAAAGGGCACCATTCCACTTCGGAAAGCCTAACTGTGAAAATCAAGGAGGAAGCGAGGACTTGATGCATGGCTGAGTTGCTATCCTACACACATCTAAAATGACCATGGAGGACATGGGACATAATATGAGATATCTCTCCATCACTTCTGTATTTGGGAAATCCAATATTCTTTCAAGTAAAGGAAGGTATTATTTATGTTTCCAAGTAATTTTTGTCCAATACAACTGAAGTTCAACTAATCCCAATAGAGTTAATAGCATTATTAAATAGGAACTAATACAAAGGGGACTGATTTTGTGCTCATATTTAATGCAAAGTTGTCTTTCTGTTCTTCGTTATCGTTACATGATACATTTGGTACTCCCTCTATCCCTTTTTCTGGGTCGTTTTAGTATTGAATCAGATTCATCAAAGATGCTACGCACCTAGACTCAGCCTCTGTCTATGTGCATTGAAGAGGACAGTGAATCAAGACAATTCAGAGCCATGCCAGAACGTCTCTAAATGCGGGACAGAGGTAGTAGGTATTTATATACATTATATTTTGGGACGGCGGGAACATTAATATTAATTAACTTCATAATCAATTCTAGGTTAGTACAAGTTGTTGAAAATTTTTTACGCTCCATATCTCTTGGAACATTTTACGTCAGTGAAGTCTTTGTGCCAGAGCACTTCTCTAACTATAACTATAACTTTTAGAAAGTGCCTATAATTTGCTGCAGAGAAGTGTAGGTGCCGGTCACGGCTACGAACACGCCCATCATCAGGATACCAGCGATCGCCGCGACCTCGATGCGGCGAATCCCCACGGCCGTATAGATCTTGAGGAAGCAGAGGCAGGGGAATATGACTGTGGCCATGACGCTGAGGAACGAGCCGATGAACGACATGAGGTAGCCGAAGAATGGCACCGTCGAGGCCACCACCGCCGTGCTGACGACCACCACGGTGCTGATGGACACCCTCGCCGGCGCGCTCCCAGCCGGAAGGGAGAACCTCTCCTCGATCGCCGCGGTTATCGGCGCAACCAGCAGCGCGTACTTGGCCAGCGGGTTGATCAGGGTCGTCACGATGGCGACCTTGGTGTAGAGCTTTCCCGACGGCAGGTTCAGCGTGACCTGGGACTGCACATCGTCGCCGTAGATCATGTAGCCCAGCACCGCCGTCAGCCCGTAGTTGACGCTGCACAGCACCGACGAGATGAGCAGCACCTTGGAGAAGTGCCTGTTGTTCTTCATGGAGGAGTAGATCGTGGGGAACACGGCGTGGCCGGTGAAGCAGACGAAGTAGAGGCCGAGCGACGTCGGCAGGCCGCCGGTGTTGAGGACGCTGGTGCTGTTCCGGCGGAACCCGGTCTCGGCGACGCCGGCCCAGACCAGCGACGCCGTCAGGGCCGCCGACGCGACGAGCCCGACCGCCGAGACGTAGGCGAGCACGCCAAGGTTCTTGAGCCATGTGGTGGGCAGCACGACGGCGGCGGCCAGAGCGATGAACAGCTGCTTCCCCTGCAGCCGGTAGCCGCCGCCCATGAGCTGGACGCTGGAGCCCGGGAAGAGCTTGTCGAGGTTGTCGCCCTCGAGGACGAGGAAGCTGATGGCCACGAGGTAGAGCTCCACG
>DXKC01012483.1:0-11330 GCA_031170775.1 Cymbopogon citratus
CGGGGATTCGAACTGTAAAGCAGAGAATCTTGATGACTGGATTTTTGGAGGTCGAATATAGAGGTCCATGAGTGCACATGGTCTTACAGGCATGACAATGATTAGCTTTCTCTCTCGCCGAATAAAATCTGTGTCTTCTTGGTCTGAGGAGGGAAAAAATCAACAAGCTGCGTGTCTTTGCTCAAAAATGATTTCTGAACCAGCAGATTAAGAACTTAATGCTGGTGTGTTAACCAAGGCGCAAACTTTAATCAAAATCAAGAGGGTGGTTGCAAATGAGGCAACCGCAGAGGAAAAAGCTCCCACGGGTGGTGGCAGTGGCACGCCGCAGCTACCTCTCCCCTCCCCTCCTCCCCCTCGCCTCGCCGCCAAGGCCAACAGCACAACCACGAGGGCACCACCCAAGAAATGGAGCTGAGCCTGCCCCTCTTCCTCCTCGCCGCCTCCCAAGCTCCTCCTGCTCCGCGCGCGTAGCCGCGCCGCACCTCCCAGTCCCAACACGCCCGCAAGCTCCGCTCCCCGCGCGTGGTAATAGCCCCTGCTCTGCTGCCCCCTCGGTGCGGATCGTTTGTTGGTGTTTGTTTCTTGAGCCTTCTGGTTTGTTCTGTTTTCCCTCCATTCTTTCTTGGTGGGGTTGGGTTGAGTACTTGAGTTGACCCTCTCCGACGGATCTTAGGCTTCAGGCTTTGTTGCTTTCCTGCGATTTGGGGATTTCTTGTTCTTGGGTTCTCGCCGACGGTGGCGTTTCTTGATGTATCGAGTCTCCGTACTGGCACCATTTGGTGGCAGGTTACAGGTTAGGTACATTGCCTTTGCGTACCATGTGGCGCTTCGGTTTGGTGGTGCTGTGCCTGTGCACGGAGATCTACTTATGCCGACACCGAGCGGACCTGACGATGTCTTGTAGTAGTATATGTGCCATGACGACTTGCTTTAGAGTCGTCGGTGTGATCATTGACACGGGTTCCCCAATGGCATGTGCTTGGTTTCTGTACCTTTTGATAACCATCTAGTTTTTATGGGGGATGTTGAACTGAATTGCTAGTACCTGTGAGGAAATGCAGCTGAGTGCTGATCAATCAATATTAAAAACTTTGTTGCTAGGATAGTTTTGGTGTGTATTTGAGAGCACCACAAGATCCAGTTTTAGCAATTGTTCTTTCGATGCGGGTTCATCTTAGTATGAATTGTGGTGGTGCAGGTGCTGTTTGAGCCGTGAAGATGGCGGCTGTGACTCCTTACAAGTATCAAGCTCAGGCGTTGATGAGGGACTACTTGCTAGCTGATCCGCTCGTTCCGTACACCTCTGTGCTCATTGGCATTCTGCTATGCAAGATGGTAGGTTCATTTACTGTTCGGATGCTCAAGTGATTGACTTATTGTTCACGATTGCATTGGGTAACCAAACTTGATGTGAATGCCGATCCATGCTTGTAGCTTACTCGTTTGCCCAAGATGATTACCTTCTTAGAGATTATTTACACCAAATGGAAGAATTTTTCCTACTAACCCAGACGAGTAACATCAGCTTGTATCCAATGGTGTGAAAGGCTAACTACCGTCCATATGACTAGTTGCTGGCTTATTAATAGAAAGGAGACAAACTGAGCTTACAATATTCTAGATGTAGTTTTTTATCTCACATTTTCTCGGTTCAGTTATTGTACTATCAATAGTTTTGCTGCTAACTGTAATTCCCTAACCAGCAATGTTGACTGAAACACATTGACTTTCTTCCTTGCAAGGATTATCAATAGAGAGGAAATGAGGTGCAACCACAATTAATGGTTCCTTCTTTTAAACCATTGGCAACGTTGTTGACAACCTTCAGACCTTTCACTCTCACTTAAGTTGTTGTACTGTTGATGAATTAATGCTAACTTTAATTTCCTAACCAGCAATGTTGACTGAGAACTTTGATTTTTGACATAAAGATATACTCAAATAATTTTTAAACAAGTAGTTTAAATCAGTTTGCCCAAAGTTGAGCAATGCTGAGTCCACTATATCATCCATCTCATGTCCTTTTCATCCCAAGTCAAAATGATCGTGCCAATCAAGGATATAGAGGACAAAGAAAACCTGTGGCACCAGTTATAACCATTATCCAACTCCCGCCATCGTTTGGTAACAACAAAACAACCTTCTAAAGTAATTTCTGTAAGCGACAGAATATATGGCTGCAGACTTCTGGACCTTGTGTGTTACGTAACAAGTTCTTAATTATTATAGCCATGCTTCTAGTTTGTTGTTTTGACAAATGACATGCTTTCTCCTTCAGGCTTATGATTTCACTCGAATATTGAGCTCCTTTTATTTCAAGGGCTATACTTTGTTGACAAAAATACAGCGCATCGAATGGAACAATAGGTCAGTATTGTGTCAGAGCTAGTTGTACACCTATATTACTCATTGCAAATTTCATTCAGAAACTTCATGCTGATGACCAATTATACTTGTTTTAGGGGTATGTCCAGCGCACATGCAATTTTTATCACGGCTGTATCATTATATCTTGTCACACAGATCTTTTCTCCGATCGCGTCAAGGGACCTATTACATTCCGTAATTCGATAATATCCACTTCTGCATTAGGGGTATTGAATATCATTTATTATGATACATCAGCATTTCTTCTTATCTTTACATGATGTACTTACATTTCATCTTTTAGTTACCATGGTTGTGTCCTGGATGTATTGCTTGACAGGTTTCAGTTGGCTACTTCATCACTGATCTTGCAATGATCTTCTGGCTGTATCCTTCTCTTGGTGGAATGGAATATGTAAGTGTCAACTTAAACATTAAACTATGTGCACAACAACCAATATTCATAACTTAGTCTGATTTAACATAACATTTTTTCAGAATAAGTACACATGCCACCAGTTTTGCAACATTTTACAATATTCTCAGTTGGTCCCTGGATAGCTTATCTCATGGTTATGTGTTTGCCATTTCAGGTCCTCCACCATACTCTTTCCCTGGTTGCAATAGCTTACACCATGTTGTCTGGGGAAGGGCAGTTTTACACATACATGGTTCTCATTTCAGAGACAACCACCCCTGAAATCAACTTGAGATGGTAAGAAATTGAATTTTTTTTGTCTTGAATTAAATTCTTAGTTGTGAACATTATTTGATTTTAATGTTATTCTTTCCTTTTTAAGGTTTCTTGACACTGCTGGACTGAAGAAATCAAGTGCTTACTTGGTTAATGGAATTCTGATGTTTGTTGCATGGCTGGTATGCACCATTTAGTATATTTATTATTTCTTGAATTGAAATGGCCTTTCCCTTTTTCACAGTTATTGATTGTTCATTGGAAACATAATGCAAATGTCGGTGTGAAGCTTCGATATGCAAAACCAAAAAACTGGAGATATAAGAAAAGAACACATAAAAATCTAATCATGCCTATTAAATAAAGTAGGGAGGAAGGAACATATATGAGCTCGTGATTTGTGAGTCACTGCACCCATATAATCACATTTTTATTTGAAAATGCCTTTTTTGAATGAGACATGAATTTTGAATTGCCTCAGCAATTGTTGTACTAGGATGTTTTCCTTTTTAACAACACCATTTGCCTGGTTACATTTCGTAAAAAAGATACAGTTTCCCCTGATGTTGGTGCTTGGCTCATCATAGCATCCGTTCATATTTCCTTCAGGTGGCAAGAATATTTTTGTTCATGTA
The DNA here is from genome assembly GCA_031170775.1 of Cymbopogon citratus. Classification (NCBI taxonomy): domain Eukaryota; kingdom Viridiplantae; phylum Streptophyta; class Magnoliopsida; order Poales; family Poaceae; genus Cymbopogon; species Cymbopogon citratus. The sequence goes on from DXKC01012483.1 coordinate 3,700, forward strand.
TGTATTTTACCACATATATTTGCACTACAGTCAGGTACTGAGATCTTCATTATCTTCATTCCAAATGCATTTAGTCTGTTTTATACAACCATACTCAAGTGTAAATGTCTCTGTCTCTTTGTGCCATCTGACAGATAATGCAGATGCATGCCTTTGGGTACTACCTGACATTTGTTGTGCCATCAGTGCTCTTTGTAATGAACACAATGTGGTTCATGAAGATCTTAAAAGGTGTGATGAAAACACTGGCAAAATGGCCATGATGGATGACGCCAAGAGGATCCCAGAACTATCAACAGGATTTGGTCTTTCTGGCATCACTGCGTGACCTTGATCTGTAAATTTATGGATATGAGGGTAACTAGAGAAAGTTAATATGTAAAGTATTAGCAAACAAGTTAGATTAGGTGAAATTGAGCTATTTTTAGCAAAGCTGGAAGTTCACGACCAGTTTGGTTTGTACCGGAGATCCAGCGTGCAGCGCTGTAATGCTTACCCCATCTGTGCCATGTGTATATCTGGAGAGCATTTTAATGGGATGGTTAGTTCAACAGTACAATCCCAGTGCTTTGTACTTCGCTTTTGTGATATTCAGCAGTACCCATGACAATATAATGGCCCTATAATTATCCTCGACCATTATTACTATTTCAAAAACTGACAAAGCACCATTTAGAAAGGAAACTTTATTAACAGGACACTTTTTTTTCTTTGTTGCGGCAGCAGTGAAACTGTAGCTGAACTTACCATGCTTTACAAAGTCAGTAGGAATTGTTTGGTAACCAAGTTAAAAAATTAAAACATTATTAACAGTACACCTTTCTTTTCTTGGTTGCAGCAGTAGTGAAACTGTGGCTGAATTAACCACACTTTACAAAGTTAGTAGGAATTCATGGTGGATGTCATCCATTCACTAGTAACCAAGTTTAAAACTTAAATAAACTCCACCTTGTATATCTGCAATTTTGAGAACTTGAGGGGGCGTAATCAAATGATAAGAGCACAATCAACACTTTCGTAACACTTCTGTCCATGCAGTGACATTCTAGTATTGGCATTTACATGACAAACATGTGAAAAGAAACGAGCAGCAGGAGATGGGGAGCACATCAGCCTGGAAGGCAGCCACACAGGCGACATGGGATATTTTGCTAAACCTCCTCTGATACATTTCATAACGGCACAATGAGGTTGAAACACAGCTTCAAGAGCAGCATGAAGAAGAGCTGACCATCCTCTCGTTTGGTCTCTGATTCAGAACCATTCCAGCCTGTGGGCTTGGAGCCTGTTGCCCTTGAAGCAATCTCTTTGCTGCAATGGGAACAGATGACAATTAATGTGTAAAAAAATTAGATAGTCCTACAGCTTAAAGATCCATCTGCATGACTGATTTTCAGCCCAGGAACTGCCCACAACAGGACAGTACTCAACTCACCAATCTCATAAAATATGTCATTCACATTGATTGCAGTTTTAGCAGATGTCTCCATGAAGAAGAGCCCATTCTCCTGGGCATACGTCTTTGCTTCCTGCATCCAACCAACAGAGACATACTTAATAGCATGACTCTTAACCATATATACTTACTTTGTTCATATTGATGCAGCAAACTAAACAAAGAATGCAGATGAGATCTTAGAATAGATGTTAAGATGTGCGACAGTACATCTAGTGCAGTATGATTTATTTATTTATTTTGTAAAGAGCTTTTACAGAACAAAAATAGGCAGGCAGCATTAAAATCCACTCCCAAACAGGTTTATTATAGTGTGGCCACACAAACATCTGAATGACCAATTGGTTACATAGTTACATATTAGTTTCATATAAGGTCTAATTAGTAAGTACACATATTAGAGATAAGATAGTGTCGAATGAATTTGGAAAGGAGGGAAGACAGGGAAGAAGGAACCACATACCTCTGCTGGCACCTGCCTCGCATCTAACATATCAGCCTTGTTTCCAGCAAGAGCCACAATTGTATTCGGATTTCCTACACCAAAGCAAATGGGAAAAACATTAGTTGTTTATCAACAACTTATGTAATTATCAATTCACTTGGTTTTGTTGCCCATTCACATTTCCATTAACCAAACACTCAAACATGAAATTGGTTTTGGGGGGAATCAAGTGCGAGGGAAAAATAAATCAGGAGAGATCTAAGTTGCATTACTGCATTAAGGGAAAGGAAGTCCTAGAAATACAACACACAGCAAACTATCAAAGTTACAGACGTGCCACTGAAAAAAAGAACAAAACGACCAACTGAACCTGCAATCCACTACAATGAATCATGTCAAACACACATCAGGCCAAACCCATTAAAAAACACAGCCTTTTCAATGTTTCCAAAGCATCCATGCCCAAGGATGATTAGCGAGTTGCCGGGTTCAGACCCCTCCTCAATGGCTTGGTGATTATTCCATTGATCATTATCCACCAATTACTAAACACTACTATGTCCTACTGTCCTGAGGATTTAAATTTAAAAACAAGGCACTGGGTGATGAATGCCATATAAGTTAACTATCAACTATAAGGAGCAATGGATTATGGAATGATCATATGTTTTCATTTTCTAACATAAAAAACCATTTCTTGGCATGAAAAAACTAAAAATAGATGGAGTATCATCAGTATTCATGTAGAAAAATGGTGTACCTTGAGCCTGGAGTTCTTGAACCCACTTCTTGGCACGGGTGAAGGAGGCCTAAAGGTAAACACAAAAATGTTTAAGTACACAGAAAAAAATGAACTTGGGTGGAGTAATTGCACTTAAGATAGGGACAAGAAATAGAATAGTTGAATGATTGAATTAGAATGCTATGTTGCTTCTCAATTCCTTTATGAAGCAATTCCTTTATGAAGTAAGAACAATCAGGGACCCACATATTGAGTTGGAATATGGCTACAGAATAAGAGATGTACAAACATCTCAGGGTAGAAATTAAGTTTGAATACGGCTACAGAATAAGAGATAAGAGATGTACAAACATATCAGGGTGGAACATGTTAATCGTTCTTCGGGCAGACAAGACATAGATACCAATGATTAGGTATTGTCAACTATGAGTTATCAAAGTATTTTGGCAACAAATAGAAGTATGCATAATCATAGGCTACACCACAGGTACCTCTTAGGCACCTATTGAAAGCTCAACAATTTTTGCATTACCATAAGGATGACAAACTAGAACTTTTCGCTTGCCATATTTAAAATTTAGTTTAAACTGTTTGCCTCACAAGTACACCATGAATGCAACCATCAGAAAACTTTTACTAACTGCATTTATGGCATGTCAATAAAAAAAAAGGTTTTAACAATTTTGCATTAACAAAAAGTCCTCAACAAAATTACAAGCTTGGGAAAACTACTGTGAATTCCGAATTCATTCGTTTATCTATAATACATGTAGATCATTAGTGTATTACTAACCGGATTTGTGATGTCATAGACAACAATTGCGGCGGCGGCACCCCTATAGTACATGGGGGCCAGGCTATGATACCTCTCCTGCCCAGCAGTATCCCAGATTTCAAACTTAACAGTCTCATCATTTACCGCTAAGGTCTGGGAAAAGAAAGCTGCTCCAATTGTTGATTCCTACAAAGATGGACCAATTTATCAGAACAAAAGCTAACAATCTGCTCTCTCAGCACGAGAAGTATTTCAATTGGTTCACCTGGAATTCAACGAACTGTCCCTTAACAAACCGAAGAACCAAGCTAGATTTGCCAGCACCCACATCTCCAAGAAGAACCTGACAAATCAAAATATAATGAAACACTAGCATTCACATGACGAGTGATTAAAATGCAAACTGCAAGCTCCCTAAAACCTCAAGAAACGGAATTTATTCATGAATTACCAACTAAAATTACGATTACTGTTTCTGTGCGCAAAAATTACCAGCTAAAATTACCATTTAAGGTCAACTAAACTGATCACTCTACATTTGACAACTTTACCAGCTAAAATTAAGATTGCTATCTCTCTGCGCATAAATTACCTAGAAGTCAAAACACTTACCCAGAAGCATAAATTGGAGAATTCGGGGGAAAAAAAAGGCATACATAAATTCTTAAAAACTTCTACCAACAACCACCATAAACGCAAGGACCCATCTATTTGCCTCGGAGCAATAATCCACAGGCAAAGGAAGTATACGATCGTAACAACCCCACGCGCTAAGCACCATGTAGCCCAGTACCGGCGATCAAGATCCGGCCGGCCGCGATTCGATCTGCGGCGAAACCAAGAACTGAAATTGAGCGGTCGGGACAGGAATTCGCACCAGCTTGGCGTTCCGGATCTTGTTCCCGGCGTTGGCCGCCATCGAATTCGATGTCGGATTGCGGAACCGCGGCGGGGTCTCGACGAGATCAAACCGTACACAAGGAACAGGGCTGGGGAATTTCTAGTTGTTTGCTTCCGCCGCTCCCGTGTTCCGCTGGTGCTATATGATTCTCCCTTCGTTTTTTTTCCTTTAAGAAAAAGGGTTTTCCACTCTAACCCTTGTCAAGTTACATAATTGCCCCGGGGCTGTTCAACCTACTGAAAAGGCTAGTTGTGTGAATAGAGATGAACACTTGGGGGATCAGGTACAGCTGCTGGTTCTAAAATTGCAAGTAGTTGCAACCAGCTTGACATATGCAGTGCGTTACCGAGTCCAAGACGCCCGGCCCTGGGGGGGTGCGAGCCGAGCGGCCGCACAGGGCCCATGAGGCCAGGGGCCCAAGATCAAATACGTAAATACCTGTAGTACTCAGCCCAAGAAGAAAAGCAATCGTTGCCTCCTTCGCCGTCTGCAAGAAGCCATCTCCCGTCCGTGCCCTACCGCCGCGCGGCTGCGCGAGGTGCCGAGGTCGTCAGGTCGAGTGTAGTGGAGTGATCGAACATCGACATCAAATCCGTTCAATCGACACCGATCGGACGCCGCCACGCCGGCCGTCAGTTTGGCTGTTCGTGGGCCGTGGCTTCCGTTCCGGCTCGCTGGCCATCAGGCACAAGCAGGCAGGTAAAGCTAATTGGCCCCAATCTTTCCTCTTTGCTTCTTTAGATTTAGAATCGCAATATGGTCCATCAATGTATCGGTACATGCGTACACCATACTTTAATTTAACTAGTTAATACTTTTGTAATTTTACACTGACCTCATGTTGCCCAAAAAGCATGAATCTGGAAATGCAAAAAATTGCACTTGAAATTGCTGATATTGTGGTTGCTGCCACAGAAATTGCACTTGAAATGGGGGTAGAGGCATCCTTTTCAGTAAATCGTGTTTCTGTTAGGAAGAAACAATTTGATGAAACTGAATGCAATGAAGCTATTTTGCAACCTGAGAAGGATTTTGAAGCTTTCTACTTTTTGGTTATGGTTGATATGGCAATTAGTTCATTGACAAGTAGATTTAAAGAACTCCAGTCCTTTAATGAAAAATTTTGATTTCTAATGAATTCAACATCATCAATGACTTCGCATCTTCTAATATTAGAAGAAACTTTTAAGGTAACATAAAATGTATGACCTGTTTAATAAGATTTTTTTATGCATCACACTTGTTACAATAGCTATTATAATATCATATTAAAATTGTATTAAGGGCCCATTCTTTGCAGCTTCGCTCCGGGCCTTTAATTTGACAGGGCCGGCCCTGGTCCAAGTCCAATGTTTTATTCGTTCAAAATTGTAAGTTTTTCTTTGATTCTCACATTTATTTCAATTTGACCATCAACTTGAAAACAATTACATAGATTGGTAACTCAAACAAAAAAAAATATGTTATTAATATTCAATTAACTATCTCTATTTGAAATTTATAATCTAAAAATGAACTACAAGTCAAAGTTTCACCTTATACACCAAGCATGATGTAATTTTAATTGCGTGGAATGAAACATTTCAAAACATTTACGTTTGATTATCCTTCTAGACCATCTCCACGAGATTCGCTTTTCTCTTAAAAAAAATTGCTATAGGAAATTGAGAAAAATATACTTTTTGTTTTAGAGGATGGTTCCTCTTACAAATAAAGAAATGCATCTAATTTATATTCATTGCAAGGGGGACGCTCTCCCCTCTTGCAATTTTAGAACCAGAAGCTGTACGGCTGTACCTGATCCCTCTTCTCTCTTCTCCTATGGCTTGGCAAGGTATGGTGCATGGTGGCGATGGCCTGAGATGTCAATGTCTAGAAGGAACAAAGAGGATAGATTGAGGAAATGTATGGTTTATCTTCTTTCTTTAAGGGAGATTGAGAAAAATGTATGATTTCTCTTCTTTCTTTAAGGGAGACATGAAGAATTTGGAGAGATTGAGAGAAATGATTTTGAGCAGATGAATTGTAAAAGGATATGGTGGATCGAGGAGCTCATTTTTGCACTAATCCTCTTTAATCAATGATAAAGATGCTCTTGATTAGTAGTCACTCTTTCCTCGTATATGTAGTATACACTACCGGAGAGAAGAGATACGCCGAGTGTCTGGAGGTTCACCGAGTGTCAAAAATCAGACACTCGGCGAAGACAGGCACTTGGCAAAGAACGGCGAAGACAGGCACTCGGCGAAGAGATACACTTGGCGAATAATAGGTTCGCCGAGTGCCACATGCCGGCACTCGGCGAAGAATTTTTTTATTTTGAATTTTGATTTCAAATTTTTTCTGTTATCTTTGTATATTGCATGAAATCCCATACTTCAATTTGGGAAATTTTTATGACTTTTTGCTATATATTTTGCATTTATTTTGTTTACTTGTATTTTTTTTCAAAAATGTAAATTTGAACTTCAGGTGCATGAAATAATGGAATATAGCCATTCAAAAAAATGATATTGAAGCTGTAGAGTGTATTTTGAGGCCATATCCAGGAAGTCACCCAAAATTTTGAAGGCCTTGCTCGCGAAACATGGGCACCCGCTTGGGTTCGGGGGTTTTTTAATCATATAAAATGCAAACGAAGTCCAAAATTCACGAGACTTGTCGAGGTGTCGTGTCATCACATGTAGAGGCTATGATAAAAAATTGAGGATGTTTCGATCAAGTTGCGACATCCGATGATGAAAACCCACACATCTCACTTGTGATCACATGGGAGATGTCTGGGTTTCAAGCACCCGACATCGCAACATGCTTGAAATGTTCTCAATTTTTTCCACCGTCTCTACATGCGATGACACGACACATCGACAAGTCTCGTGATTTTTGGACTTCGTTTGCATTTTATATGATTAAAAAAAACCCCGAACCCAAGCGGGTGCCCATGTTTCGCGAGCAATGCCTTCAAAATTTTGGATGACTTCCTGGATACGGCCTCAAAATACACTCTACAACTTCAATATCACTTTTTGAATGGCTATGTTTCATTATTTCATGCACCTGCAGTTCAAATTTACTTTTTTGAAAAAAATACAAGTAAACGAAGTAAATGCAAAATATATATAAAAAAGTTATAAAAACGTCCCAAATTAAAGTATGGGCTTTCATGCAATATACAAAGACAACAGAAAAAATTTGAAATCAAAATTCAAAATAAAAAGAAAAATTCTTCGCCGAGTGCCAGCATGTGGCACTCGGCGAACCGGGCCTTCGCCGAGTGCCACCCACAGAGCACTTGGCGAAGATTAAAAAAAA
>DXKC01012485.1:0-10360 GCA_031170775.1 Cymbopogon citratus
ACAAACGACTAAGCATTTTCAGTCAAGGCCATTCACGAGTCTTTTCTAAGACAAGGAAATAAAGGGAGTTTTAGCTTAATAGATTATCTCAAATGGAATCAAAAGAGCCAATGCAATGAGCGCTTTCGCTACCACTTCTTTTGTCTGATGGGCTACAAACGCTTTATCTTTACTGCTAGGCCTGGCTAGCTAGTGTTGGACCGGCACCTGTAGATTCATGGACCACTGTGTGGTTTTTTTTTTCCTTTCCTTTTTCTTTTTTTTTCTGATAAAGACCACCTTGGTGTTGCTGATCGAAGCAAGCAAGAAGCAAGGTCCACTGAAAATAAAGTCATATCTTTTGCAATTTTTTTAGACACTAGACCATGTAGGTTAGCTCGGAGACTGTTGTTCAGAATGCTGTTCAGCAAACAGGAGGAGGTGCAAATGCTGTTCAGAATTCAGAATGCATATGCATCCCAAGGATGCTATTGGCACATGCAAAAACCATGGAATTTTATTTCCTTTCAATTCCTGTCTACCTGTCTCTGGCATGTATGGAATTATTAGTTTACACAAAAGCGAGAGCACCATGAAAGCTGGAGTATGAGTGGGCGTCTGATTAAGCATAAAGATCCAAGACAAAGATGAATCTCTGACCACGAATCTGAATATTACTTGTCTAGCTAGCTAGCTTTGGCGCCTACCTTCTTGAGCTAGCGATCGATCGAGCAATCAAGGCATCCATGACGACAATGTGGACGACCGACACCGACATCCTTTAGCACAAAGTTTTTGTTTAGGACTGGCCACAAAGTTGAATAAAGTTTGCTGCAAAAAATGCGCTCGTGTGTTCCTGAGCTCGAACAGCGGAACCGGAAAGCGGCAAGGCAGAGATGCAAAGGAGACCAACAGACGATCCATCCGTCCATCAGTTGTGTTCATCAAAGACATGAGAGAGCGAAGCAAAGGTTGGTGGAGGCAGATGATGAGGGAAAGGATTTGATTCGTCATTTGTGTAGCACAATCATCATGCATGTCTTTGCGTTGTGAGTGTATCCAAGCTATAAGGACATGATAAAGCCAGTAGCTTGTGTAGGTTATTGGCAATGCATGGTGCTGAAATGCATGGAAGGTGTATAACTAGCTGAACTAAAGCCCAGTGAGGCGATGAGCGAACAGTAAACAGTAAGGCACGCACTTTGCATGTGGTAGTACGCCTAAAAGAAGCGAACAGTAAGCCTTTTTTTTGGGGGTGGGGGGGGGGGGTTGGAAGAACGTAGGCCGAGTGTACTATGTATGTCGCAAAAAAAAATTGAAGCAAAACATCTCAATCGATGTGTGCAAGCAAATAAAACCAGTGACTGGAGGCTTAGCCGAGACTCTACATTAATCCTCAAGAGGCGAGTGTCCCTAGAAATTCTCATAGAAAAAAAAATCAACCTGGTAGGCTAAAATCGTCATCATATTTTTAATATACTAATAGAAGGTCTCTAACGACGCCTCCATATTAATTCTGACGAGGTGTGCTTAGAAAAACTATAATAAATACTAAAAATACTTAAAAATAAAAAATATCTATCATTTAATTTTATATACTTTATTCATCCTCACCAACAATAATCATAAGATCTATGACTTAAAAATCATAAGATCTATCATATATTTTTAAATAATTTCCATTATTTGTCATTACAAAAATATATAAAGTATTGCATCTAAATTACCAACATCAATGAAATATAATTTAAAATAATGCAAAGTAACTCATAAATTTCTTTTACACTACCCTAAACCATATTATGGAAAATATAAAATGTGTTTTAACTTGTATATATTTACCCCCATGTGCCTTTATAAAAAAAATAAACTACAATATCCATCAGATTTATGTATAAAATACCAATGTAAGTAATGAGAAATAAAATTCAATAACCATAAAGTATATTATATAGTTTTTTCACTTCTACTATTGTAAATGTTACCCACCACCATGTAGACCGAATCAATCATCGAAAAGTGTTCCTTTAATACTAATGGAACAGATGTTGCTCATCTGCAATGGTGCGCGGAACATTGGGCGATAAAGCGACAGAAGATGCTTAAACCAACCAAAATAAACAAGCCACTAAGAGGGCAAAAAAATTAATTATTGTTGCAGTTGCAAACCTTCAATTTAACTAATCTCCAAGGCCTCCTTCTAATTGAATTCAGTCCGAATTGTTCTGCATACTAGAACTTTTTTCTGTGAAATGTCGCAGAACACAGATGGACTGTTTGGTGTTTGGTGAACTAAGAATTCATCAACGTGTGCCTTCCTTTGCTGCACTACACGGACGCCTCTTCTTTTTGAAGCTGAACTGAAGTATACGCACCTCAAAGCGGCAGATTATAATTGACACAAAAGGTTATGTATATACTTTGGAGTTTGGACGACACCTGGTCATCCATTGTGTACAAAAGGTACGTACGTCCAGATCATCAATAATTACACATTTCGTGTGGGACGACGGTCAAAAGAGCCAAGAAGAACTTTTGAAGGAAAACAATGTTTTTGTCGGATTCAGAGCGATGCTGGAATTCAGAAGCACGGAGATGAAACAGGTTATATCTCACCTACGACTACGAGTCTGAAAATTTCCCAAGGAAAAGCTTCATGATTAGTTATTAGTTCTTAAAATCTTCTATGTAACTGTGAGTTCCACTGTACTTGCATTCTTAACTGCTCCATGTTTTGTTCTTCATATTGGGTCATTTCTTTTTTCATGGCGGTGCCCAGGCACATATTTCAATATGGGTCATTTCGCCTTCAAGAACTTGGACCGGCATTTTGCCTGCCGAATATATACTGAACAACTAGGACTAGAGTAGTAACGCCGACAAGCAAATTCATGCACAAGGAAGCAGCCCTCTTAACTGTCAAATTCATGCACAAGGAAGCAGCCCTCTACCTGTCCAAGTGCAGGTTGTTCATTGTTACAGCACGAGAGGAACTGTCGTTAAGAAAGCATCGGATCGAACGAGATGCAAACAGCAGCAGACGCAGACGACGTCGAATGCGGTTTCCTCACTTGCACAGTGAGTCTCGAGTTGAACTGATGCCTACCGATACGCGAATCCCTCCACGTATCTGTATCGATCTCGTAACAGCGAGCTGCCGAGACGCTGTAGCAGGCAACCTGAGAATCTGATATGAGATGACACCGACGGACGCATGCCGATGTGCGGTTGTTCCGGCCGTGTCCTGGGCTGCTACCGTAGTGCTGCAGTACGTGTAGATTCGAGGCCATATATGCTGCCGTGCCATCCACATGAGGGTCACCAGAGGGATTCCTTTTCCTTACAGGAAGGAATAATTGCCTCCTCTCCTTGTTGCGGATCGAATAGAATCGGCTGCAGGAGCCTGCAGGTGTGCCGGCCGGGTGCGGCAGGAGTATCCGCCGTGACGGAACGTGTTTCGCGGAAGCGTGTAAAAAGAACTGAGTACTGACAGGTCGTTTTGCTCCTCAACCTCAAAGATATCTTTCCTTTTCTCAAAGATATCTTTCCTTTTCGATGGGCCGATCGACTATATATAGGGAAGAAAAGTCTAACCAAATATGCATGGGCCACATCCAAGCAAGCTGGGTTGCTATATGACAGTGATTCTAGTAACCTGAAGCTGAAGACCATATGATCATCAAAGTACCGGAACGTCACCCGATGAAATCATCTAATATGTGGTTTGTGTGACTCTGAACCATGCCTATTAGACACAAGATATATTTGTCATCATAAAATTGCTTCCAAATCACCCATATGTGTCATCGTAGAAATAATACCAAGTAACCCTAAACATGGACTCAAGTTACTCATCCTTGACATCATTATGAAAATAACTAAACAAAATAACTTTTAAATTTGCACATGAGTTACCCACTTTTACTATTATCAAAATAGTCTAAGTAAAACCTTAACTAAATTTTATACTCCTATATGAACAAACCCTACTAAGTTATTTCTCTCGATATGCAAACTGTCCACCTCAGTAGTCCACTAACACTTTCAATTAAAGTTTACTAACATAAACATAACTATGATATCCAACACATCATCTACTAACATACTATTAGCTATTCACATTAGTGCGCCACACTATCCACTAATGTTACTTTATAATATTTAATCACTTCATAAGAACTGCATGTATAATTTAATCTCATTCCAAATAGTAGTTCCCGCAGCAACGCGTGGGATATCCTCCTAGTTAATCTAAGTAACGTCCTAAGCTTACATATAAATTGCATATATCTACCGTTATTGATAACCTAAAGTACCTTGACTCCAAATGGTATGTTTTTTCCTCATGCTAACTCCAAATGGTATGTTTCATTTTCCTATTTTCTTTTTATAAAATCATGATCTACAAATTAACAACATTTGTTTGCTACCGATTATTATTTGTTGGTTCTTTTCCATAAGTTTATTTTCCGGTTCATTTATATAGAGAAAGCACCTTGTGAAACAACCTTTAAGAAATATCTTTCATACTCAAAACCCTTTTGTATATAAAAAATTTAAAAATTATATTTATGCTTATACTCCCTCTGTTTCAAATTGCAGTTCGTTTGACTTTTTCAACCCCAAGTTTGACTCGTCTTATTCAAAAAATTTGTGTAAACATGGTCAAATTCAAGTCATTCTTGTAAAACATTTATTAGTAAAGCATACCATAACAAAAGAAGTGATATTTTGTATAATTTTTTGAATAAGACGAGTGGTCAAACTTAGGGTTGAAAAAGTCAAACGACCTACAATTTGGAACGGACCAGTATGTTTCAATCTAGGCCATATCTAGAGATGGATGGAAAAAAGCATTTGTTTGCTATGGATAATTCATCCTTCTATATCCAAATTAACATAAAATAATTCTAGTAATTTAAAAAATTGTTAGAAAATCCTACAAACTTGCGTGACAACATGTCTTTGGTGTATAGTGATCCAAAAATAATTAGATATGTTTTAAAGATACGGTTCCTGATGTTCATGTCGACAGGGAAATACCACTGACATGGAAGAATCTATTTCCCTAACGGACATAAGTCGACAGGTTAAACAGGCATCGATAGTGAAAAACTTTTTTTGACGGTGTACAGACCGTGAGGGTAAATGTTCTTATAACCTACCGGTTTTGTGCCGTCAAGGAAATATTTTTCCCTAACAGTTAATCCACTTTTTTCTAACGGTTGCAACCGTCAGAGAAAAACAATTTTCACTAACAGTTTTACGATTTCCTTATTGATTTTCGACCGTCAAGAAATTAAAATTGTAATTCCCTGACGGTGTAATTTCCCTGACGAGCCAACCTTGATGGTTATTCTGTGATGGCGAACCATCAGGGAATTTGATTTTGGATTTCCTTGATGGTAGCCAAACGGTAAGTGCACCGTCAGGAATTTCGGCTTTCCAGTAGTGAGTTACAAAATAATAGAGTAATTGGTAACTAAAGTCTACATAATTTTTTTTTGATAATAGCCCGTAGGCAAGCTTTATTCATCAAGGATAGTTACATCATTTGCTAATAACTGGACTATGAAACTAGGAGGATCATCGTCCCAAATACAATTTTCTTTGGTAATCATAGCTTGCCTAGCTAACTCATGAGCCACTTGATTTGCTTTCCTATTAAGGTGCTCAATGGAGATCTCTTCAAACCCACTCCAGACTATGTAGCAGTCGTCATAAACTGCAGCAGCTGAATTTGCCGTAAATCCCGACTTCATGATTTCAACGACCTCCATGCAATCTGATTGAACCGTCAATCAATTACCACCAATATGCTGAACTAGCATTAGTCCTTCCTTGAGAGCACAGGCTTCTGCCATTTGCGCATCAATCAGATGAGGAATAAAATTGTTCGATGTTGCTATCATACCTCCTGAACTATCTCTGATAATTGCACCTATGCTGCCGCAACCCCTATCTTCATCATAAGCAGCATCTACATTAAGCATTAGGTAACCCTCGATAGGCTTTTTCCATCCTTGTTTCAACTTGGCCCCTTGCTTTCCTGCCAACTGATACTTCTTTGTTAAAGAGACAATTGCAATACTTGACCTTGGAGGTGGCTGTACAGTTTCTCCATGTGTAATTTGCCTTCTTTCCCACCATAAATATCATCCTCCAGTCAGGATGAGCTCGGCAAAACCCACCCCCAGGCTATAAACCTGCTGACTCCTGTAGATTATTTCTTCTAAAATAATGGACCCCGATCGGTCAGCCTCTAAGAGTTCTCTGATTTTCTCCCAAACTCCTATCGATCTCCACACTGCACGGGCTCGATCACACGTAAACATCAGATGTTTAACGTCTTCTGCTTCATTACGGCATACCGGGCATCCTCCATCAGGAATGATGTGCCTGTTTGCCAATACTGAATTGCATGGCATCAGTCCACGAAGAGCTCTCCATCCAAATATTTTTATTTTCCCCGGTACTTGGAGTTTCCAGAGTTTGCTCCATACAAGACGATTACTAGTTCCACTTCCCTGTGTAGCAGCAGTTCTAGCCCCAAACTTTTTCTTCCATTGACAGTGATAGGCGGACTTTACTGAAAAAAGGCCATTTCTATTATAATGCCAAGCAACACAGTCCTCCCTCCCAGATGTAAGGGGTATTTGTAAAATGCGGTTGGCATCCAACTCAAAAATAGTCCTCACTAGGTCCTCATCCCATGACCCGTCAATGGGATTGATAAGTTCATCCACCGTGCTTACTAAATTATGCCCTCTCAGTGTCTGCACTTTCATGTTGTAGTTACCTGGGATCCAATTGTCCTCCCATATATTGATCTGTGTTCCATCACCAACACGCCAAATATACCCGAGCTTGAAACACTCGAGTCCAGCTAGGATACTCTGCCAAGTATAGGAACTGCCATCTTTCCTTGTTGCATTCAATAATCTTCCATCCGGATAGTAACGAGCTCTCAAAACCTGAGCACATAATGAATCTGGTTCTCTTAAGAGCCTCCAGACTTGCTTAGCTAACATTGCCAAATTGAAAGATTGTATATCTCTAAAACCCATACCTCCTGATCCTTTAGGCATACACATTTTTCACCATTCTTGCCAATGAATCCTCTTATGATCATTGTCATCACCCCACCAGTAACGCGAGATAGCAGTTGTTATTCCTTTGCAAATCTTTTTAGGAATTTTAAATACCATCATCGCATAGACTGGAATGGCTTGAGCAATAGATTTTATGAGAATCTCTTTACCTCCTTGGCTCAACAGTTTCTCCTTCCACCCATTAATCCTGGTGTTCACTCGATCAATGAGATGATGGAAACAATCACTGCGGTTTGCTCCCACCATCGCTGGTAACTATATGAAGATTACATATTGTTTATATGGAGTATAGTCTGAGATGTACTAGACGAGATGTTAACTAGCTATATAGCCTGAGAAAGAGCACGCATTAATCGATTATTAGTTATCACGCGCGCTTCAAAGCTGGGCCGACATCAGACTCCCCTCCTGCCTACGGCCCTACCATCTCAGTTTTTTAATGGATTGTTCAAGTTGATGTCACTAGCAAAACAAAGGGATCTGACAATGTCAGCAAAATCCAAGGCTTTTCTGGAAAGAGGTCGACTTGCCAAGCCAAAGCCTTTCTCCTGGACAATGTCGGCAACTGTGTAGTCAGGAGCAAGATTTTGTAGGCAGAGTCGTACCACCGCTACTACATAGATAGCCAGCGATGCCTTGTCCTCCTCTTTCTCAGCCCTATGATTCATACTCCATTGCCAATGTTTTCTAGGACAGTTTGATAGTGTCAGGTGCCCTCCAAAACCTTTGGTAAAGCAACCGTGCCTCTCGGGGCAGAGAAGGGCCAACCAAAAAAGCGTATATCATGGATGGTAGCCTGCATGAACAAATTGTTCCAACCCGGCAGGATGCACTACCAAGCACAACCGCAACATGTTACATTCCGGCTGGCCCCTACCTATCTACTATCTTCTTCTTTTTGCGAGAGCATACCTATCTACTATCTTCACTAATCACTACCATCGTCACCCACAGACCACAGTGTTGCTAGCAGGCTACTTGCTTTGCTGCTCTAGTGCTCTGTACATGTCGACAACCTCATCACCTGGCTGCCATAGCTTTTTTTCAGTTCATGTATCGTCTGTCATCGCTCTTTAATGCCAGGGGTGTAAGTTTGGGATTGCTATAATTTCGAATCTAATCTGAAAAAAAAAAGACTCTAGAGTTGAAAGTTTGAAATGTTTAATAGGAAGTTAAGTTTTTCTAGTAAAATTCATGTATGAAAAGTTATTCTCTTTGCATGTCAAGTAAACTTTTACAGTATAAATGTTATAGGAGTCGATGTGGTTAATTAGTTTTCATTACAAGAAGAGAGTGGTTAATTAGTTGCTTGCTAAAAACTTTTACAGTCTTAGCTTGTATTAGAACTTATTATACAATAGAATTCAAGTCAGCGTATAAACATATACGATGTGTTGATATTTGGTTGTAAGAATATGACCAAACATCCATCCCGCATTTCCAAAGCTAAAAACTCGGTGGAGAATAGGCAAATATCATAGCACTCCTCGGTGGAAAGGTATAGGGGGTGGAAAAGCATAGGGGGCAACGGAGACACAAATGTCAGCTTAATCAACTCCAACGCTTTGGAATATTTTCTTTGGCAAAATTGGGAGTTTGCCAAGTCCTAAATAAATATGACAAAGGCAAAAATAGTCAATCTCCAACGGTTTGGCATTTTTCACTTGGCAAACTCAGTTTCGTGGGAAGGGACCCCAGCGGCGCGTGCAGAAAAATACCTCGCAGGGGGGGTGTTCTCACGGATGCCAAGCCAAGCGGAGGTTGGCACAAATGGCAGCCCACTCCATGTTTTTGCTAAGTTAACGAAAATGCAAAGCCCAATTTCCAAACCGTTGGATAGGAGTTTTTCAGACTTTTTTGCAAATTCAAGAATGCCAAGCTCATATGCCAAACCATTGGAGTTGCTCATCTCCAAACAATTTGATATACTTACCCTCAGCCTTGATTTTTTTTAATTAGCAGGACAAAAATAATTCCTCCAATAACTTTCTATCAAACTCCCAATCTATCCACACTTTGGAATTCTTTTTCGCAACAGGGACTTCATCTGTTCTTTATTAAGAGGAATAAAGTTAAAAATACAAGAACCAACTCAGTGATGGCGGCAAGATGCCGACATCACTAAACCAAACTACCAAGGACGACGTAACTACTGATGCACTATTCGCTATTACATAATGTCATTGTTTTGCTACCATAGTGTGTGTTAGTGTAAGTAAGATTATCGGCTAAGAGTAAGAAGGGGAAATGATGATGGGAAGAGGATAAGTGGTTACCTCCAGTAGGACCTTGGATTTGTGTGGGTGCAGTGCAGAGGATCTTCACAAGTGCAATGCTCTGGTGTGTGTAATGCGAAGCTAAGAGCCCCCTTCTTGGCCTCCGCTTTCCTTGATCGCTGCCTATATCACTACTTGAATTGTTGAGGATGACCTGTTGAAGACCCTGTTGTTTCCCCTTCCACATTATCCATGAGGTGAGGAGAAGCAAGGAGTCGAAGACCGGCCTCGATGCACGATCCAGCCTGCCTCGATGTCGTATCCACCACGGACCAAGGTCTTCCTCAGCCTCAGGAGCCAAACCCGACAGCTGCAACAGCTGCAGGAGTGCCGGCCACTTTGGAAATTGAAGACAACCAAATGCAATACTCGGACGAACACTAATCCCTACAGGTGGAAGCAGGCCGACTATTCTTTTCAACACTCCGTCGCCTCAACTGCCACCGCCTAGGAGTTCACCAGAATCGAATCTCTAGGTCTATTTTAAGATCTGAGAATACTGACAAGTAGAGAGCATGTAATAGAGATTCTGTTTTAGTTTGTAGGTTTTGACTGTGAGTTAGAGTACCAGGGGTGACGATCATTGTCACTCCTCCTACTACCTAGAAACTTTGCCGAAATTGGATCTCTAGATAGTATGTTTAGATCTACAAATACTTGTAGATAGAGCAGGCAATCAATATGTTCTACTGTAGAGTTTCTAAATGTGATTGACTTAGGTGTCCGGATTGATGAGAGGAATGGAAGTGATTAACACGGGAACTCCTCTCAAGGATGGCCGGTCGTGGGGCAATTGGCGGCAGCAGTGTGGCATGGGCGTTGACTAAACTCTTCAAGTGGTCCTTGTTTCTATTTTCTTATATTTAAATTACTGGAAAAGTTCTTTTTTTGGAAGAGGAGGGGTTTACACCCTCCTACTAAAATTTATTGAAAATAAACAAATTATCTTATGGTTACATGTCAAGAAACAAAAAAATGTTAAGAAGAAAATCA
>DXKC01012486.1:0-14048 GCA_031170775.1 Cymbopogon citratus
AGAGAGGTGTAAAACAGGATTTTTATAGAAATTGGTGTTTGGAACACATGAATACTAATAACATAGGAATCTATTGGTTTGCGGCAAGCATAAAATAATGTCCATAAAGCGACATATGAGTTGACGTGTCCATGCTGTGTGTTTGCCTTAGAGGCTTGATGGCATGTCCATCCAACTAAACACCAGCACTTGTTAGAAGACGCCGACGTTTTTTGCAGGGCTTTCTAATAAGTGCAGGTGTTGTAGTTGGATGGACAGGCCATCAAGAGGGAGCCACGAGAAAAAATTCCATGAGGTACGAGCTCATGTTTTCATTCGTTTAAAAGTATAAGTGTGCTAGCTTGCGTTTCCTCTAGAACGGTTTGCACTAATTTCTTTGTTCCAAACACTGATATAGTAAAAAGTACTATAGGAACTACATTTGTTTATTTTTTCTGTGTTCTTCCCGTGTTGCAAACAAGCCCTAAAACTACTTGATTTTTTCATCATTAATAACTGGTGTAATAAACTGATGAAAATATAGGGATGGACACGCGATGCCAACATGTGTTCAGAATTCCTTAGAAGTGGTTTGTTTGTAGAATGGGATAATCCATCGTCACCTCACTCTTTGTTTTTTTGTTCGGTTTGCAAAATAGAATGAGTTGATCCATCATCACCTTATTTCTCGCAAGATAGTAATCAGTGCTAGTAGAAGTAACAAAATCATTCTATTAAATTTGAAGGCTAGACTCATAATACATTACCTCATCTATAGTCAGTTGTGATTCTCAAACCAAATAATTGAGACCAAAAACTCCATTAGCTATTTAAGGGATTTGTTTCTTTTGGTATCGTTGTGCCTCAAACAATTCATTCTACTATGAGAAGAAATATCAACATTCTATCTCCATTAATTAGTCAAAACATTCTCAATGCCCATGACCACCAGTCAAGGCATATTCAACAACATTCACTCAACTCAGTAGCAATGAATTCAAAATAGTGTTGGATAAGGTAAGTAGAACACATTGAGTTAGGAAAGGCTGAGTTGAAAAGTCCATGTAATAAGTTTTCTAGGTTTGACCAACACTCTTGTCTTCATTTAGAAAGTTTTCTATTTTGCGCGGTTACGATTAGCACAAATTCTTGTACAAGAATGAATGCCATATATAAATTGTTTACAAGTATGGGAAAAGCTAGAGGTGAATTGTCATAAATAACTTGGCAACAATAAATAAATTTGGGACAAGCCATAGGTGAATCTGGCAATATCGGAATTCTTACGTGAACCACCTATACTCCTGATCAATACCCTTCTAAGAAGCCCTCTACCAAGATCAGATTATTATTGTCCTCATCATCTTCCCTTTCACATAACAGGTGTTCAAGCTGACTTCCCAATGATATCGGTATGAAGGATGCTTCTTGCCGGAGGATCGCATCAGCAAGTGTGCTGGTCGTTGAAGGCTTCCCTTGGCACCAACACCTAGCAAGATAATAAATGTTTTAGCTAGAAAAAGATATACTAATGAAAGAAAAATGAGGGCCTACATATATCCTATATTCTCTCCTCGATTGTAGCAAAACTAAACTTGCTTAGCCCATTTTTATATCATCTCGATTGAACCACATTTGCATTGATTATATTCAATTAATGTGCACAAAAACTTGAAAAGAACCAAAAAACTAAGATCTCCATAGAAACTGGTCACCCGTCACTTGGTAATCATAACCCTAAATAGAACAAGATCTCCCCAGCTAGTTCCAAGCCCTACATGTATTGGCATTACTATAAAATACAACATGAAATATAGATCTTGCCTACATATTTTGGTACTGGTCCCGCCTAAATTGGTACTATCGCTACCTATTTGGTATTCTAGGTACCATTTGGGTACCTACTATTTTCCCACCGTCTAATCTCACCCAATGGATGGCTATGTCTTTTTCAATCATTATAAAATTTCACATAATAATAACTCAATAAGCAAGGGCCTCTTCGAACATTCTTTCATCCCTGGTAGTTTGACCCTGCAAATTCTAGTATACCAAAAAAATCTTTAAACAAACAGTCTAAGAACAAATGGAGATTTTTTAAAATATAAAAAAGGAAATGCAAAATTGGGAGCAAATATTTACCCGCATGACAATATATGGTTTTCAGTAACACTTTAAATAAGTGAGGCAAAAATCTAAAGAAAATTTTCTTGTAGTGAATATCTCATTCTCATCTATGTCTTAGATTGTAACATTCTCAATTGGCTAGAGTTCTCATGAGTATCAGCTTTCTCTTTCTCTTTCTCTTTCTCTAAATCAGTTTTCAAATGCTCCCACTTATAGTAATAGACATATTTAATGAAAATGACATCCGTTATCATTCACTATAAGGATTTCTTATAAAAATATTGCTAAGGCCTAAAGTCTTAATGTTCACTTTACAAATGAATTGTTGCGCGACAGGAAGAATAGAATGCAGGATGAAAGCGAATGTAGTCTCATGTGTCTAGAAATCATTAACCTCTCAACTCCTAATGCATTTGCATCTATAAGGGTTTACATTCGAAACTTTTGTTTGTTGAGTTGTTTGAATACTAAGTCTGGTGATATATGTTGTGAATACTTTGGTTATTTTTAGTAGATTGATATGTTGCCCCTTGTGTTGATGGTCTATTCCATCAGGGTTCCTAACTTGTTTTTGTCTAAAACTTTCTATTTTGCTCTCCTAATGTAATTTGCTGAAGTACACTGTATTTCCGTTGAATACAATGGAAACAGTGACCTCATGTTGAAAATAATCAAAAGATTAAAAAAATAATGGGGCCTATCTTGAGCCTAGGATAGTGTAGGTTTTCGTGTGTCTGTGTGTGCATTTTCTGCAAAATATTATTTGCAATATTCTTTAAGAGAAGGGTCATCGACTCTAAGCCTAGGAACCGACAGTTGGATCAGCCAACGAGTTAGCAAGTGGCAAAGAAAGCTTAGAGTATAGCTTCTCCACTATATCAACGGTGGGCACCAATGTTGAGTTAGCCAACAAAAGAGAGCATGATAAAGAACTGAATTAGGATCCAAACAAAAGTGTCTCTCCACCTCCCCCACTTCTCCTTTTATAGGGAATGTGGAAGAGGAGAAACACCACTAGGTCAGACCTACAAATGGACCGTTGGTGAGGTTTGTATTTACAAAATGCCACTAAAAGTCATAGATAATCGTCCAAATATTATTTTGAGAGCCCAAGGCTATGTAATTGAACCCCAAACATGATAATAAGGTCCCTAACCTATAACATACCCCAACAATGTCTGATGTGTTTGATATACCAACTTGTTTACATAAAGCACTATCGAAAATGATTTGAGAAACAACCGCTAAGATTACAACCATTAAATGTAGAGACAACGAGTACTGTCAAAATTTGAATATTTGACATCGAGTTTGCCTATCTCACAAGATTTGACATTTAATCCATCCACCTTTTGAAATTTGACACTACGACTATCAATTACTTTGACTCAAGAGATTTCAAGTATTTTGTGAAGACCCGTCCAAATATTATTTTGAGAGCCCTAGGCTATGTAATTGAACCCCAAACATGATAATAAGGTCCCTAACCTATAACATACCCCAACAATGTCTGATGCGTTTGATATACCAACTTGTCTACATAAAGCACTATCAAAAATGATTTGAGAAACAACCGCTAAGATTACAACCATTAAATATAGAGACAACAAGTACTGTCAAAATTTGAATATTTGACATTGAGTTCTCCTATCTCACAAGATTTGACATTTAATTCATCCACCTTTTAAAATTTGACACTATGACTATGAATTACTTTGACTCAAGAGATTTCAAGTATTTTGTGAAGACCCTATAAGATAAGCAAGAAGTCCGAGACATGACGAAATAGGGCTCAATGGGCAATGGATTGCACCACTTGAGCTCTATGGTGATGGGCACCAGAGCTTAGTTCATGGCCTAACAACTGATTGAACTAGAACAGACCACCTAGCTTTCTTATGGTGCACCAAAATTTTGAGGTGATTAAATATTAGTGCTTTTGTGAAACCCTTAGGCTAATTAGGCCACCAATTAGCACTTGCTCTAGGCTTAGACTTAGTGGTTAGTGCTTAGTGAGGTTACCTCTTGGTATTTGGTGCTTGCGCACATCATTGTTGCATCCGTAGGGGCTTTTTATCTTGTGAGATCACATTAACCATGTTTATGGTGTGGTTGTAGACCTTGTACTAGTGAGAATGCTACCCACGTCGCTTTAGTCAGAACCTTGACAATGAAGATGGCGGGAAAAAAAGTTCACAGGAGGCCCACATACATATGGGAAAGACAAAATATTCAGTGCAAACCACATCTTTGGCGCAATCATGAAAACCATTCCGAAACCATACATAGGGGTGCTTGCACACCAATAGTGCATCTATAAATCTGCACTGTCACAAAATTTGAGATTCAAACTCGTTTTGCAAAATAGTTTTTTACAAAACGAGTTTGAATCTCAAATTTTGTGACAATGCAAATCTATAGATTCATTGTTGGTGTGCAAAGTTTCAAAGTTTCAATTTTTTAAAACACCAAGTATTATTTGATTGTGGCTTTTATGGATGACACCCACAATATATAGTTTGCGTTGTGGGACAAATCATGGAGACTCACGCACAGAACCTTGACCAAAGCTTGGGCCAAAATTATAGACGGGTTGAATTGTTGAAGGGCCCAAGTAAAATGAAGGAAAGAGAAGATGGGCTAGAAAAGGACTCAAGCTGCATTATCGAAGGACAGGCAGAATGTAACCCATGTAAACGTTTTTTTCTTATACATTGAGAAAGAGGAAGAGGGTGGTGGTGGAAACAGCAGCAGTGGAGGACTGGAGGCCAGCCCATTGGCAACAGTGGACCATAACGGTGGGGGGCCGTAGCCTGCTTCTTCGATTTCCCATCGGGGATTTTCCCTACAGTTTCTTCTCGCAGCCTCTCGTGCAGATGTGCCACAATGGTTAAGTGACGTGCTCACCACAGCTCGAAGTCTGGTGATCTTCGAGTACTTCTCAGCTGCGTTCGTGTCTAAGTATAGTTGTAGGGTTGTTTGTATACAGAGTGCGTGGGTGTGATGTGCGTGTGTGTGATGGTGTGTGTCTGTATTCGAACAGATACTACAGCTGTACTTGGATAAGAGCCTAAAAAAACAGCAACCAGAGTGACATGATCTTGGCACCGACGGTTACCTGTGCTCTACCAAGTCCCACCCGCCCCACGGCGGGGCGACGGCGAGCTCTCCTCATCCCGTCCTCGGGTTCACGAGGATCGCGTTGCGCTGCACCGCCCATCCTGCTCGTCCTTGGCCCACGCACACGCACGCATCAATCAGTCACTCACCACCACGCTCGGCCCCAGCAAGAGCATCCTTCTGCAACCTCACCTCGCATCATTTACGACGCCGCCCTGACACGCTACGGCCCGGTGCGTCCGTCCATGGGCTCGGCGACATGCCCACAGCACGAGCACATGGCGCGCTCCAGGTGCCCGGGGGCCACGGAATGGCAGCGGCAGCCGGCAGGCGTACGGCTCGGAGGAAAAGATCACAGAAAATCCTGTGGGTGCTCCGGGCCGTCCCGCTGAAATCTGAGGCCCGGTAGGAGACTTAAAAAAATAAGGTCTACCAGTCTAAAAAAATAAGACTAAATATACGATATACAATAATATATAGTAAATACATTAAAAAAATATAAAAAATGATACTTATGTTGCATTAGGAAAACAACTATGCTCCTTTAGAAAACGTAGAAATTCAATAGACACCTATTTTTTCTTTTAGAATGAATTCTCATAGAAACTTCAATAATTTGGCACTAATAACAGATTTTCCATCCTTTTTAAGAACATATTATCACAAGAAGACTTCAAGAGCTTTGGTTATCCAGTCGATTGCAATGTTTTCAAAGTAAATAGGGAACCAAAAATTTTTTTGGTAATCTTTGTACTGCTCAAATCTCATTGTAAGAGAGGCAATAGTTTAATCATAAGAGGTAAAAAATGCTTTAACTCTACTCTAAATAACTCCTCTGGAGACATTGTGACAATTGCCAATTGGAAACAAAACAATGACCGCACGGCAAGAAAATTATTTTAGGCTAAATTTCTGCTATGCAACGTAATAGGCTTTAATGGATCAAAGCTACTATTATATTTATCTATATTTAATATAATATACTCTATATTTAGAGGCCTATGAAATTTAAAGGCCCTATGCCGTCGTTCACCTTGCACATGCCTAGGGACGGCACTGGGGTGCTCTGCTGCTCTCTCGCCGATCTATGATCCCAGGAACAAGTTCACCGGTTACTGAGCGAGGTCAGTAAAAATATGCAGACCATGAAAGTCACCTCCCATGATTCGATTCCAACAGGGCAAGTCACACAAAAGATCATCAAGCAGAGAACCGCGAGAGATGACCAATACAGCCTCCTAAGGTCCAAGTTAGACCACCAAAGGAAAATGAGGAAAACAAAAGAGGAAGAAGCTCTGCTGCTCTAGAGGCACATGACTTTTTACAGTTAACACCAACCCTACTGAGTCCCCATGTTAATCTCCTCCTGCATCCCACAAAATGTCAGTCAACTACTCCCACTACTACCTGCATCCTCTCCACACGACTCAACACTCCCAGGGCCCTCTTCCCTACTCCATGTTCTGTGAGATGGCCTCGCCGAACTTGAGGAACAGCTCGGCGTCTGAGGTGCTGGACGAATTGGCGCAGGAGAGAGCTCCGGTGCCCCGCAGGCTGACGTACTCGTTGATGTAGCTCGGCACGGCTGGAGACGGCTGTGGCAGCTGGCCCAGCTGATGCGCAGACGGCTTTTGCGGCGGATCGGGGTTCACCAGGCAGTCCAGGACGCGCACCACCTCGTGCATCGTCGGTCGGTCGGCGGGTTGGCGCTTGGTGCAAAGGAGCGCCAGCTGGAACAGCTTCTTCACCTCGCCGAGGTCCTTGCAGGTTTCCCCGATGTTGGGGTCCACGGTATCCATGACCTCATTGCTTGCTGTCTTTGATAGGATCTGCAATTGGAGAATACATTGATAACATGATCACATCTTTACTCGGTATCTGCTGATCAGTACTAAAGTTTTTCCTGCGTTTCAACAATGTATGGAAAAAGTTTCTTCCAAACAAGCAGCAGCAAATGTTATGATTTTATAAATGGATCGATTCTGGAACTACGAAAAGATTCCTAATTTATCACACTATTGCGAATACCTACTGTCAATTTTGAGTCATGTTCCACCTGTTTGAAACTGAGGTGACTTAGGGCACATGATAAAACCACTGACATCCTGTTAGTTCATTTTTCTGCTTTCCATCTACATTATTTATGAAAGGGGGACACCAACGGTAGGCTTTAGGGGACAGACACACAGCTACTTATAATGGAGCTTTCAGTCACCAAGTCCAATGGATCAGCTCATCAGTCCACAGCTGGTCTACAGTGCAGATAGATCTACTCACATGCTAGGTTTCGTGTCACTGGTCCCCTTGTAGGAACACAAGCCTAATGGTCATTGTTCAGCAATTATTGGGCACTATTGGAATCCAAAGCGACTTCTAATTGAACAAATTCAGGAGACTGAAGAATAGTTACCAATTGATGGAGATTGCACTCGTTGTCCACTGGCTTCTTGCCAGTTAGCAGCTCCAGCAGAACAATGCCATAGCTGTAGACATCAGACTTTTCGTTGAGACGGGAAGTGCGGGCATACTCAGGATCAATGTAGCCAATAGTGCCCATGACATAGGTTGATGTATGAGTTTTTGAGACACTTAAGCTCTTAGCAATGCCAAAGTCTGTAAGATGGGCTTCATAATCTTTGTCAAGGAGTATATTCTTTGATTTTACATCCCGGTGAATTATTCTTGGACTGCAGTCATGGTGAAGGTAAGCAAGGCCTTGAGCTGCACCAAGAGCAATCTGTAGGCGAGTCTCCCAGTCAAGTTTTGTCTTCTTGGATGAACCTTCTGAAAGAAAATAGGTTAACATTATCAAATGGGTTATAGTAATTACACTCAAATATCCACAACAACAACAACAACAACTTAGCCTTTTATCCCAAGCAAGTTGGGGTAGGCTAGATATGAAACCCAAAAATATAAGAAATACAGAGGCACATAGAAGGTCATGGCTCAGGCACGTTGATGGCTAGTCTCCAAGCGTCCCTATCCAAAGCTAAGTCCTTGGAGATATTCCACTCCCTAAGGTCTCTCTTAACTGACTCATCCCAAGTAATTACACTCAAATATCCACGACCATTAAATAAGCAAGTTGTCAAAACATGAACTGTCTGGAGAGCCTAACTGATGTTTTGTGACAGCTAAACAAACTAAGAGTATTGAAACGAAACAAACAAATACTATTGAAATGAAAAGAAGCATAGTGGTGCCAGATTCTGGTCGTTTAATGTACTGTTCTTATAGTTCCTTGACTAAAAAAGAAACTGTCTGAGTTTGCCACCAGGACTTACCATGTAAAACATCCCATAAGCTACCACTTTCCATATAATCATAAAAGAGAAGGTTCCCAATAGGTGATAATGAGTATCCTTGAAGGCTGACTAGATTCCGGTGTTTGATGCTACCAACAGTCTCGAGCTCTGTTTCAAATTCCTTGAGGCTCTGCGGGTAGTGGGCATACAGCTTTTTTATTGCCACTGGTTTGCAATTCTTTAGAACACATTTATAAACTGTACTTGATGCCCCATATCCAATGATGTATTTCTCACTCAAGTTCTCAGTCATCCTCATTATATCATCATATACATGAAGGGCCATGTTCATATGAAGGATCACCAGCTTGGGGGGAGCATTGCTCACTGCATATACAGAATGGAAATCAATTACAGGGTATCAATGTTCTTCTAGCATCAACTATTAGCGGTCAGTAACAACTTACAAAATAAACCACTGATTTGAAAACACAGTATTCTTGTTTGACAAAAATTATTAGTACATCCACATTACAAATTAGATAGATACTAAACAGGGTAGTGGACAATCATATTATTGTAAGAAGAGATTCCAAACTTAGTAAATGTATTACCTGGCTTGCTTACAATGACATCTTTAAAAGCAGGTGGACGGTGTGGCCTGCAAACAGCTACTAAGATCATCAGGAGGATAACAAGTCCACCCACAGCAACACCAATTATGGCAGCCTTTGAGATTGGCGCTGAATAGAAAATCCAGGGGAAGAAAAGATCTTGGTTTATAATGTATTGATAAAGTTCAGATCAAATAAATTGATGAATGCAACACTCTTACGTTTCTCTCGGTGGCCAGTGGAACGACATGAAGAGCCAAGCCAATATCCACAGAGTCCAGGATTACCTAAAAAGCTGAAGAAATAACAGGATCGCTAAAGTACTATTTCCAAGTATAAGCAAAAAGATAGTCATGATGGAAATGATGGAGCACAATACCTGTCAGATGAAAACCGTGTGAAGTTATTGTCAGTAGGGACAACACCAGCCAAATTATTGTATGACACATTTCTGTCCAAAGATGCAAAAGGTCAATTAGAAAAATAAAATTTTTGTGTATCCTTCCAGTATTCAGGTTGTGAAATTACAAGATATTGAGGCTGAAGCAGTTCATCAGAGAAGAGATATCGCCACTTATATTGTTATTTTCCAGTTTTCTACAAGAGTAAATGATAAAAAGATGATTCAGAACTAAGTGGCACTTCAGAAACTAAACTTACAGACTAAAAAACTTGAGTATAACTTACAGCAACATCAGGTTTTGCAGCATTCCAAGTTCTTGAGGAATCAAGCCACCAAGGTGATTATAAGATAAATCACTAGAAACAGCAGTCAAGTCATTCAAATTATAATTCAAAGAATATTCAATAAAAGGATTCACATAAATAAGGCCAAGTACTTACATCTCCATGACACTCCTCAAATTACCAAACTCCACAGGGATGAATCCAACTAGACCATTCTTGCTCAAGTTACTAGAGAAACATGTTCAATGTCAGGACATGAAGGAAACATACCAAGAAACTGTAGCCTAAAAACTTACAGCCTCAATAGATGCTCTAGGTTGCCAATGGATGATGGAATCGGACCGGTCATCATGTTACAGGACAAGTCCCTGGTACATAAATCTATGTTATATACAGAATTAGCATGAAATGGATACTCTTAATACGTGTGAGCTGAAGAAGGCTTACAAGGTGTCCAAATTGTTGATCCTTGATAGCTCAATAGGAATAGAACCACTTATGAAATTTGATGAGAGATTTCTAAACAAAAAAAAAGTTGAATGTGAGTTAGGAATCAATATGAGCAAAACAACAGATCAGTACAAAACATTTGAAATGCGTTCAACTCAATTTAGCACAGCATGAGTCTCAAAATCTATTCAAACTTACAAATAAGTCATGCTTTCAAGTTTCCGCAACGAACGGGGAATGGTCCCATTTAACTTGTTTCCATAAGCATTGCTGTTAAATAAAATTAGTGTGTTATACTTCCGACATTGCACATGACCTGAAAATTTGGAGAAATAATTTGTGCTTACAAGCTATTGAGATTCACACACGAACTTAGGTTGTCAGGAATTGGTCCTTCAAGGTAGTTGTTCGCAAGGTTCCTGTGAAACAAGTAGAATCAACTAGGTTCATGCAATGTAATTTTCTGGAGGACAAGAAAACACTGGTTCATGCAACAAGTAATGAGGGTGCCCGAAAAGTACTTACAGATCAAACAATCCTGTTAGCCTTCCAAGCTCTGGTGGAATTGACCCAGTAAGTTGATTATCATTCAGTTCTCTGAATTAAGATAATTTTGTCAAAGGTAAATCAATGGTCAACCTGAATCTTGAAATCCATAACAGAAGACATACTAAAACTTACAGGTAATGAAGTGTTGACATATTTCCTAGCTCTGGTGGTATGGGACCAGTTAACCTATTGCCTTGCACGTACCTATTAAGTTTTAACATGTATAAAGACACAAACTTAGGAATATGCTCACATCAATTTTCTGTAGGCACGAATTGTATCAGTTAAAATTAAACCTTGAAAATCTATGAATCTTAGGGGGATAAGAATTCTTACAGCTTCTCAGTGTATGTCAAGTTGCCTAGTATCGATGGGATAGGA
Source organism: Cymbopogon citratus (assembly GCA_031170775.1). Classification (NCBI taxonomy): domain Eukaryota; kingdom Viridiplantae; phylum Streptophyta; class Magnoliopsida; order Poales; family Poaceae; genus Cymbopogon; species Cymbopogon citratus. The sequence continues at coordinate 11,156 of DXKC01012486.1, forward strand.
CCAGATAATTGGTTGTAACTCAGATCTCTGGCAGAGTGAAAGTTCCATGAATTAGCAATCATATTTCCTACACTACTGACAATGAAAAAACAGTATTCCATTGGTAGCTTAGTCAATTATGTAGTAACTGTAGAATACACGTAGGACTTACAGAACAGCGAGAGCCTGCATAAGACCAATTACTGAAGGAATTGGACCAGTGAACTTGTTCCCTTGCAACGATCTAATAAAGGGTACATGCATCTTTGCAGGTAAGCTTATATATATTGGGCATGTAATTACATCATTTTCAGTGAAAAGAAACAGCACATACAGTGTAGCCACTTGAAGGAAACCAATGTTGAATGGGATTGGTCCAGTAAAGCGGTTGTAAGACAAATCCCTACCAATATAAAATGTTAAAAAAGTGATATAAATGAAAATTTAAATCAATTATTCCAGGAGTGGCAAGAGTGCATATACGTACAAGACTTGAAAACTTGTACAGTTCCCAATGGTGTCTGGTATCACCCCAGTCAAGCTATTGTTCTTCACATCACTGATCAAATTAGTGGGAAGCTTAAAACCAGATTGACAAAAAACAACAAACTTGCAGCAAACTAGGCAAGCAGTGTACTTACAAGTACCAAAGGCCAGTCAGCTGGCACATGTCAGGAGAGAGGCTTCCCTCTAAATGATTGCCCCGCAAGCCCCTAGTAATTATAGTTACTAATTTAGCCACAAAACTTGAAGAAATTACCTGATGTTTCAGTAACAATTTATGTGTTTGAATGCCATTTCATAAGAATATATCCAAACCATAAAGACTTAATATTGCTGCCCAGGTTTTACTGAGCAGCCAGGCCCTTAAATATATCGCATCAATGTATGTACAGTACCAGCAATCCAGCACTAGTACAAACTTTTTGAAACTCAAGGACGACTTACAGATATTGAAGAACTTCATTCCAGTAGATAAGCCTTGGTATCTCCCCAGTCAGTTTGTTTTGTGCCAAGTCCCTGGAGTGCGCATCACATTAGAAACTTTGAACCATCCTAGTTGATCCACCTTATAAGAATCATGTAGCAGTAGTAGCTTACAAAATCTTCAAATTTGGGAGCTGCGACAATGTTGATGGGATCGCACCAATCAGCTGGTTGTTCTTCAATATCCTAGAAACCAGAAACAGCATCACAAAATCTGTAAAAACTTCCAAAGCCCCAAATAGCGTGTATTTCTATGGAATTCAGAGGGAAGAAGATTCACAAGTTCTCCAAGTGCTTCAGCTTTGATATAGAAAATGGTATGTCGCCATCCAAGTTGTTGAAAGATAAGTCCCTAAACGGAAAGGTAAAGTTTGAATAAAAGCACTATCAACACAACCACAACTAAACATGGGTTACTCGAAATTCAACTTACAGCGTCCTAAGTGATGAACAATCGCCAATCTCATCAGGGATCTGCCCGGATAACCCATTTGACTTCAGATCGCTGAATGTGAATGCAAAGGAGACCATTTAACACAGTTCAGGAAACTAAAATCCAATCAATAACAGTCCTTTGACAAACAAGAAATCATCCGTACATGGAGACGAGGCTCTTGAGGCTGCCGACGGCTGGAGAGATCTCGCCCTCAAGGTTGAGGCCAGAGAGGTTGCTGCATTGCATTGGCGCCAACCCGCATCAGTGGCTACACATCGCAATCGTTGGGAAAGGAGCAAAGTTTAATGGACGCTCGTCTTACAGCGCAGCGACGGCGAATGTGACGTTGTCGCACAGGACGCCGCGCCAGGAGCAGTAGTCGTCGCCAGCCCAATCGTACAGTACGTTGCCGACGTTGCGGAAGGACTTCTTGATCTCCACCAGCGTCGCCCCTGGAAGATGCAGAACCAGCCGCATTAGCAGAAAGAACGGAGAAACTGAACAGATTACAGACTGATAGAAATCTGAACAGATGATTCGGCAAATGGAATATCTGCAGAAAGGGAGTCGGATAACAAGATAGTTGGATTCTGACTAGTGTTTTGAGGCAAGAAACCAAAGGAACTGAGGAACGTCAGATTTGGAAAGCCCAAATATGACACGATAGTGAAATATAAAGTTACTTGGATTCATTCAGATAGGGAACAGGATCATTCATACTCCAGAATAGCAAACCAAACACAGCTAAAACACACAGAAATAGAACAGACTAAACAAAAGAGACCAAGCTTGCAGCACTGAAGGGCCAAATAAAGAAACAAGAAGCGATTGCTCAACTGATTTAGCATTTGCTCCAATAAGCAGCACAAGAAGGCACAAAAAGGCACATGTAAAAAACAAAAAACTGAACATGATTGAAGAGAAAAAAGATCACATTTTGAAACATGGGCAGACTAGTTTAAAGCTCGTAGGCTAGGAAGAAGCGAAGAACAGAAGATGAGATGAGAAGAGGCACAGCTCACAAGGATTAGTTAAGTGTTAGACTCGGGTTACGGGCTTATACGGCAATAAAAAAATGGGAATGGAACACTAGCGAATCACCATGCCTCCAAAAGCGCGTACTTGCAGCGCTAATAAAATACTAATCCTAACGAACCCAATCTCCTGAATCTTTGCTCCCCAGTAGGCAACCAGAGGAGGGCTCCCAAGAGAAGGAAAGAAATAAAGAGAAAATGGCCATGGAAAAAGGAAACAGATCACCAACCATCGTCGGCGTCGGCGACGGCGACGGCGACGAGGAGGAGGGCGACGAGAGCACGGGCGGCCGTCGTCGTCATGGCCACTGAGCTGCGTACAGGCATCGGAGCAGTGACATTACAGGGAGAGAGAGAGGACAGCGACGATGGAGCGCGAAGCGTGCTGCAGCGAGCCTGCTGCCTCTGCCTGCCTGCCTTAATGAGGCGGAGCTCTGGTTGGTTTCGTGGGTTCTCG
>DXKC01012496.1:0-10715 GCA_031170775.1 Cymbopogon citratus
TCTCTATATTGATTTGGGCTAACCCTAGAAAGGTAGCTATATAGTTATCATACATGGGCCTCATGTGCCTAGCTACATGGGCCTAACATATATACTCTAACAATATCCACAAATTGAAACATTTGGAAAGAAATAAATAGGAGGATCTTTGAAAACAGTTGGATGGACATGTCAGGTGCGGCATGCAAAGCTAAGAAGGACATGGATCTATGTACAAGGGCATTTAACAACTTGCCTTAGTCGAGAGCGTGCTTAATGGGTGTGCGTCTTTGGGGCCTTAGGCCTTCGGGCCTTTTTGTTCATAAACACTTGTTTCTATCTTAATTGAGAAGCAAAACTTAAAATACTACTAATCATGTGGCATTGATGTCAATATGGTTGTAACTCAATGTAAATACGTGGGAAAGTAGATCTTTTATTCCATGATCTAAAGAAAATGTAAATATGTGGGAGAGCTCCCAAATGTAGCTTAGAATACATTGCTTTGCTCTATCAATTTGCAAAACACAACAGTCATGGAATATTTGGCTGATATTCTTTTTTTAGATGACGGGACAAGGTTCCAGCCTCTACTATCCGGAGATGGTACACAACCAATTTGGCTGATATTCTTGATTTTGCGAAAGATAGTTATAGTAGTTGGATAATGCTCTGTTATTTGTTGAACTCAAAGCAGATCTTAACCTTTTATAGGTGGAAAATGTCATGCATAATGAAGTGGTTGAGCATCTACAGCAAGCCCGCACTGAGCTAGAACGATCAAGAAAGGAAGCATGTGAGGGCCGCCAAAAAGCAGAGAGGGACCTGTTTGAAGCTTCCATGAAGGTATGACTTTTGTGCTTTCGTAAACTACTTTCATAATGTTACATGTTTACCCTTACCTTATCTCTGAATAGGACCTTTTTTTTCCTTTGAGACAACAAAAGATCCAAATGCCAGCAAGGTAAACATGAGCAATTTTTTTCTAAATTGGTCAACTAATCTTTCATGTATTCAAATAATTTTTCTTGCAGTCCAAAGCACGGGAGAATTCTCTCCGCAAAGAAAAAAAGGAGGTAGAAGAAAAACTGACCAAAGAAAAGTCTATTCTTGAAAAGGAGAAGTTGCAGATATACAATGAGCTACAGAAGGCAAATGAGCAAAGGGCACAACTGGAGAATAAGCTTCTCCAGACCAACACTCTTTTGGAAGAGCTCCAGCAGCTGCAAGGAGAGCTGCAGCGTGAGAAAGAACATGCTCTACGAGAAGTTGAAGAGATGCGCAAGCTATATAGCAACACAAATTTTGCCTCTGCTGGTGATGTTTCCTTGACAGAGTTTAGCTACAGTGAGATTGAAGAAGCAACCAACAACTTTGATGGCTCTAGGGAGATTGGACAAGGTGGATGTGCAAGCGTCTACAGTGGTTTTCTCCGTCAGACCACTGTTGCCATAAAGAAATTCAACCGAGAAGGCGCAGTAGGAGAGAAAGAGTTTAACGATGAGGTAATTTAATTTTCAGCCACTTCAAATTTAGGCTTATTTCAGTTATATGCGTGGGTGGAAACATGAATCTAAATCTGCAACTTTTGCAAATATTACTTACAGGTGGAGATTCTATGTAGGATGAGACATCCGAACCTTGTCACTCTCATTGGAGTGTGCAGAGATCCCAAGGTGCTGGTTTATGAATTCATGCCAAACGGAAGCCTAGAGGACCGCCTCCAGTGCAAGCTTCATAGTGAGCCACTCCCATGGAGAATGCGCGTCAGAATTGCTGCCGACATCTGCACAGCGCTCATCTTCCTCCACTCGAACAAACCAAAAAGCATCGCCCATGGTGATCTAAAGCCTGACAACATCCTCCTTGATGCTAACTTCGTAGGAAAACTGGGGGACTTTGGAATTTCTCGCTCCTTGGACGTGACAAACATCACTGTCACCCCTTACCACAGAACGGACCACATAAAAGGCACGTTGGGGTACATGGATCCAGGGTACATTGCTTCAGGGGAGCTTACAGCGCAGTACGATGTCTACTCCTTCGGAGTTGTGCTGCTGCGTTTGCTAACAGGCAAGAGCCCACTTGGCCTTCAGAGTGAGGTGGATGCATCCATGAGCAGCGGTGCCTTGCATGAGATACTTGACGCCTCTGCAGGGGAATGGCCTCTTGAGCACGCCGAGGAGTTGGCAAGACTAGCTCTGAAATGCTGTCGATTAAACAGAAAGGACCGCCCTGATCTTGCAAAAGAGGCATGGGGTATCCTGCAAACTATGATGAATGATCCGCCACCTTCTTCAACGCATCCTTCGGAGGCAGATGCACCAACATATTTCATCTGCCCAATGACACAGGTCAGTTGCAATTGTTGAAGCTCTGACTCTATAATGCCAGAGTACTCTTCATGAGATGAGTAGTGTAGATGAAAAATAATTCTTTTCACCTAGTATCACAATCACATACACTCCTTAGTCCTATATAAGCCTGACAGTAAAGCTTACCACAGTAATTATACACAATTCTTAACAATCGACCACCAGATGTGTGGGGTTTATGTGTGGCGTGTGTTGTAGGCTCTTGCCCCTTTCTTTGTTCTTAATATAATGAAACACAGCTCTCCTGCGTTTTTGAGGAATAAAAAGCCACCACAGTAAAGTTTTAATTCCGTTCGTGCAAGTTAGCTGCATTCACCCTCATTTGTGCTGTTAGTTCCCAACTAATATAATGCTGCATTTATTGGTTGTTTCAGGAGATTATGCGAGATCCACATATTGCCGCTGATGGATTTACATATGAAGGTGACGCCATTAAAGATTGGATCCAAAGGGGGCATACAATGTCTCCCATGACCTATCTTAATTTGACGCACCACGAGTTAATTCCCAACAATGCCCTTCGCTTCGCCATACAAGAATGGCAAATTGGACAGCAGCAGCGATTTTGAGTTTCTGACCACACATTCGGTTTGCATTGTGTCATGTTTGTGAAGTGAGCCAAGTGGTGCCAACTTCCAAGGTGTACATACACATTCTAGGCAGCCTTTCTTCCTCTTACATTAAATATTGTATCAAAATTTAGAGCTCTAAGATAAAGTTTGATGTGCATGCCTCTCTGGCTCATGTTTGGGATGAACTGATATGTAATATTTCCTCCATTCCAAATTAGATGTTTTGACTTTTCTAGATAGGTGGGCCTGTTTGTTTGCCTGCATAAGTGTAGTTGGTATAGGCCAAGACTAAATGGAGCATGTCAAGAACTCATGTACGTGCAACCTACAGTATTTGGTTGTCATGTTTTATCAAAAGCCAGTTAAATTCAGAGTTTGATTGGTAGCCTGTAAAAATTGATAAGAGTTACCTTGCATTGAAGACAGGGTAGCATTACAACCCATCTCTCCATTGCTTGTCTCATTGGCATTCCATCAAACACTTGGTTGGCGTGGGCAAGTTCACCTCCCATGGCGTGGGAACCATGCAGTGCCGCCACACCTAGCTGTACCTAGGTTGACCCGCCCACGCCGTACTTGGACAAGGGGCTCAAGTCTAACCTCTACGTGCCGGCAGCCATCCGCAACACCAAAATCCATGACCTTGCCCGCTCTGCTCGTTGACATGCCGCCGTGCCACCTCCGCGTCCATGGAGGCACGCTCCGCAAATGCTCGTCTTTGCGGCGACACGCCCTTGCGACGGACCTTCGCGCCGCGACACGCCCTTGCGACGGAGGCGGCGGCGGCGGCGGTCAGACCTCGTCTTCTCACCACAGCCGTGCCTGGGCGGGGTGCGTCAGCGGCACGGTATCTCGCCGTTCATCTTCGCAACCCTCTCCTCCACAGCTACAGCCGTGCTCAGGTGGACAAAATTGCTATTACAGGCGCGAAACAGTTTTTTTAATAAAGTATATAGCTCGTATTTTATTAAACGGTTGCGCTGTGGCACGCCCTTGCAACGGAGGCGCGGCAGCATCAGACCTCGTCTTCTCGCTGTGGCAGCGGAGGTGCGGCGGCGGCACGGTATCCACCCTTCATCTTCGCAATGCTCTCCTCCAGCCATGCTCAGGTGGATAAAATTGCTATTACAGACGGAAACAATTATTTTTAATAAGGTATATAGCTCGTATTTTATTAAACAGTTGCACCGCGGCACGCCCTTGCGACGGAGGCGCGTCGGCGTCAGACCTCGTCTTCTCGCCACAGCCATGCCCGGGCGGCGGAGGTGCGGTATCTCATCCTTCATCTTCGCAACGCTCTCCTCCAGAGCTACAGTCACGCTCAGGTGGATAAAATTGCTATTACAGACGCGAAACATTTTTTTAATAAGGTATATAGCTTGTATTTTATTAAACAGTCGCGCCGCGGCACGCCCTTGCGATGGAGGCGTGGCGGCGTCGGACCTCGTCTTCTCGCCACAGCCGTGCCTGGGCGGCGGAGGTGCGGCGGCGGCACGGTATCTCGCCCTTTATCTTCTCAACGCTCTCCTCCAGAGCTACAGCCGTGCTTAGGTGGATAAAATTCCTATTACAGACGCGAAACAATTTTTTTAATAAGGTATATAGCTCGTATTTTATTAAACAGACGAGAATGGTCAATAGACCTATATATAGATGACACAAAGGATTCACAGGTAATCCCAAAATTACCAATGAAATCCTGACACAAACAGAGAACAAGAAAACGAGAGAGAGAAGGGGGAGGCCACCACCTTGGAACACCAACTAACTAATTAACTAACTAAACTATGACTGCAATAAGAGATACATCTGCGCAAAGGCCGCTAATCGAGAGAGTTCAGCCGCGGTGGCAAAGCATATGGCGGAACCTCAAGCGAATCCCACTCTCGCTAGGGCGACTATCTTGTCCAGAAGAAAAGGAAATACCAAAGTTTCAAAATTTACGATCTATTCATTCAATTTTAGAAGACAATTTTTTACATTTATATTATCTATCACATATAGAAATACCATATCCTATCCATTTAGAAATCTTGGTTCAACTCCTTGAAATACTGGATTCAAGACGTTCCCTCTTTGCATTTATTGTGATTCTTTCTCCACTATTATTGGAATTGAATAGTCTTATTACTATAATGAAATCCATTTTTATTTTTTCATAAGAAAATAAAAGACTATTTTGATTCCTATATAACTCTTATTTATTAGAATATGAATTTTTCTTATCTTCTTCCTTACAATTAACATCTTCTTGAACCTTTTTGGAACGAATCATCTTTTCTAGAAAGATGGAATATTTTGATGTAATATACCCAAAGTTTTTTTTTTGGAAAACGATATAGTTCTTTATGGATCCTCTTATGCATTATGTTCGATATCAAGGAAAGACAATTTTCTTGCATCAAAAGGCCAAGTAGTCGCGAGGTGAAACCGCCAGTGACCAGGTAGCCACTGCGAAGGAGACTTTGCACAAACCTCCAGCGACCAGGTAGTCACGAGGTAAAACCGCCAGTGACCAGATAGCCATCGCAAAGGAGACGTTGAACTGCCAATGAGTAGGTAGTCACTACAAAAGGCTGCGGTGACACCAACACCCGAGCTTGGACACTAAAGCGAAGATCAGATGAAGCACAGGAAGGCATAGCATCGACAAATGTGGTAGGAGACAGGCGGCAGTGGTGCTCCCACGAAGCCTTCAAGAAGGACGTAGACATCCATAGAGGCCAACAATGTTGGAAGACGCACTCGAGTAGGTATCTTGACCCCAACCTACCCTGACAGACGCAAGCTTCAACGACGCCTCCAAGAAGGAATATGATGCACACTGTGGCACCGCCGCACGCCCGGCGAGCCGGGCAAGTTTTACACACAGCTGTATCACGTCCTCCGGAGCAGGACATCAGACCACATCAACCTATACGCCACCGAAGCTGGTAGTAACCGAGCAGGGACAGAGCTCACACGGCCACCATAGCACATCCCGCAGGGGACGCAACAGGCCCCATGCAGCGGGCCTAGTCGTGCAGCAGCCGAAGGCCACCCCAACTAGCGAGCCAGCATGTCGCCGACATCGAAACCAAGGATCGGGCGCCAGACCTAAAGCGGCCACCGCCGCAGGCCTAGCCTCCGGAGCCGCCAGATCCGGTCGTGTGGAGCCCGGATCCGGCCGTCTAGCCACTGGCGCACAGAGCTAGGGGGTCCTGACGCTGTCTCCCTGGGCTAGCTTCGGTGAATAAGGAGAGGTGGAGAGCGACCAGATTTGGCAGCCGACCAGCCAAGCGGGCCACTGCTCCCACTGGCATCGATGCCCCAGCCTCGATGATGTCGGATCTGGGGGTAGGCCATTGCCAGCGAAGAAGAGGAGGGGGGCCAAATCCGGTGACCGGCCACCCAAGAGGGTTGCCGCCGCCGCTGCCATGGCCACCCTGACCCCATTGACGCCGGTTGCGGCAATGGAGAAGGGGAGAGGGTGGCTGCAATGTCCGGCGGCCGACAACCCTAGTGGGCGGCGGGCTGCCCACTTGACCAGCCCCACCCCTTAGACGCCAAAGAGGAGAGGGAGGGGGTCAGGAGGGTGCAGTGGGTGCTTTTTTAGCCCCCATTGCTAGCCACCAACGCCGGCAATGAGATCGAGGTGGCGCGGCGGCAGTGGCTTGAGATGTAAGCCTTTTGTTGTACCCTCACCAGCTGTGGCGAGGGTACCTTCTCCACGCTAGGCGAAGGTACCCTCTCCAGGGTGAGGGTTCTGCTCGGGCTTACTCCTAGACAGGAAGGAGAAAGTGGAGAAGAAGTGATGCATCAACCAGGCCCGAGAGCCTTCCCCCTTTCCCATAGGTTATATTTTTAGAGGATGGGAGGAGAAAATCTTCCTCCCTACCCCTTCATGAATTTACATACAAGTCCTCAAATATGTATAGCCATTGGGCATTTTTACGTGGATGGGATGGGGCATGGCCACTCGTCTCCCCCAATAGGTCGAGTTGGTGAGGAGCAGTGGGGAGGTGTAGCGGTGGGGTTTGGGGCCCTCAAGTCACCCCGCGAGGGAGACGACACAAGGGACGCAGAAAGGCTCCTCCTACGACACAAAACAATGGGCGCACAAATTTTTTAAATAAGATAAATGGTCAAATTTTGAGTCAAAAAGTCAAGCTTCTCATAATTTAAAACGGAGGGACTCCAGCGGCGGAAGAAGATTAGATATACTTTACCAAATATATCACATATGAAGTCATGGTTTCATGCTTCTCATTGCATAAAAATTAGTGCAAGCAAAAGTATTCATAGGAACCGATCTTTTTCTGAGAGAATTCACGTTCTGCGTGTGTTTGCTTATTTTGTTTCTAGCTTATTTCCTCTCACAGAACACTATTAAATCAGTCGGCTTTCCTACCAACCGAACTTAGAATATACAAAATATTTTATCTTGTTTCTAGCTTATTTTCTCCCACAAAACACTATTGAATCGACTGGCTTTTTTACCAACCGAACTTAGAATATAAAAAAATACTTTAGATTCTATAGAGTACAGAAGCATCGCTAAGTTACCATGATCAATTGCTCACTTGTGGCGCATGGTGTGCTTTCTGTATTGAGATGGCCGAAGCCCTCACGATACTAACTAGCAAGCCCAAATAAAATAATAAAAGCCCTTGTATATGCAAATAAATTAGTAAAATCAAAGCGTATAAGTTAAAGGAATAGCTAGATTTAAGGTGCCCGAAGTCTAGGATCCTAAGAAACATTAGACAACAATAACAACCAATCAGCTAGATGCACGGTTCTTGAATCTTAAAGACATCTAATGGACACAAACATCATCGCCTGATAAGTAGATAGAATTCAGGTGTCAAAGAAATAGGAAAGGTGATAAGTTAAAAATATTTTTAAAAGGGGGTTAAATTTTTTTAGCAAAGTCAGGGGGCCGTGGCCCCTGCTGGCCCCTCCCTGGCTCCGCCAGTGGGAGGGAGTACGTCATATCAATTGCTAAAGCATAGCGATCAGTGAGCACGTCGTCGTGAAGGGAAGGAAAATTACGTTTTCATACTAGTATGTCAAAGGTTGTAGGCCTTGCTCGGCAGGTATAGAGCTGAACTGAAAGCTCCCTGCCGAATATGCCAAGTTGGACACGGCTAGGCTGAAGGTTTTAGCAGATTTCAACCAGCACCTGATCTGCCGAACACGGCCTTTGTTTCCTGTTTTCAGTTTCATACCTCTCCATATCCCCATATAATCTCTATATATACCCACCTTGATTAATGGAAATTGAGTTGAGTTGATCCTCCAATAGAAAGTGGCAACCTTAATTGTCAACAACAATGCAAATATACGCGTTTCCGTGTCAACTCTATGTGCTTGTGCAGTTGTAAGCTACTGCTAGTGTACCTCAACTGCTAGCACGCGCAAGCCGCAACTAGTCAAGTCCATGCGATTTACTTATCCTGTTGAGAAATTAATAAAGCATGCTAAAATGTCCACAACCATGTATTAGTTGCAATCCGCTTACATTATGTAATTTCCACATGCTTTTACGACCTCAAACTTTGGCACAAAGAAATTAGCATTATCAAAACGTTAAACAATGGTGTGTGTATACGGATCCTATATATGCTTTATTAATTTAGCATGTTTAATTCATATACAAAGTTTTTTTAAGGAAAAAACATATTTGTTCCGTACTGAAATATATATTATAAGTTGTTTGGTTTTATAATTAAACTTTTTTAAGTTTAACTAATAAATTTATAGAAAACTATAGCAACATTTGTGATATCAAATTAGTTTCTTTATATATAAATCAGTATTTGAATATACTTTTCTAGTGTAGTTGTTGGTATATTGAAAATTATGCTATGTCTCTAGTCACCATTTTGGCTCTAGACGAATTTAAAGCACCATATACTTTTTTTAATCTCAAACACTATATATATTTTTAAAACAGAGGAAGTACTTGACGTTGTTGTTTTTTCTCTTTTGTCTTCCAGATACAACTTCCTACATTTTTCGGTCAAGGTACAGCTCCATCTAATAATTATAGAGCAATTTATGAAGCAATTATTACATATACATGTTTTTATGCCACTGAACTAAATATTTTAAAATCTATTGGTGCTAAAGTTTTGGCCGTATTTTGATTAAAATATCAAGTATTTATGACTGCAGGTAGTCCTCACAACTTTTAATCAAGGAGTCATATTATCATATATATAATCCTTTTCTTTACGCAATGACGATTGAAGAGTGAATTGACAAAAGGAGAAAAGATGATATAGGAATGTTTCTGCTGATTTCTTCAAGAAAAGCAGGAAAGAGTTCGCAAAAACTTAAAAAAAAAATAGAAAAGAGATGGCACATTTCAAAGGACAGCATGATGAATTTTGTACGTGTTGGGCGGGCAGAAACAATTATAAAAGGGTAAGGGGCCCAGAACCAGAAACGGCAGGCAGAACCCGACAGACGCCGGGGAAATTTCCAAGGCGGCAGGCCAGAGCACCAGAAGCAGCAGCTCCAGCACGCGGACATGGCTGCCAGCTCCTCCTCGCCGCCCACGCCGCACGCCGATGATTCGCCGGAGCCGTCGTTCCCCGGCGAGAAGGTGTACGTAGCGGTAGAGAGGGAGGTGGCTGAGTCCAGGGCCACGCTGCTCTGGGCGCTGCACAAGTTCCCCCAAGGCGCCTTCGTGCTGCTCCATGTCTACTCGCCTCCCAAGTTCCTTCCCTTCCGTAAGTTTCTCATCGTCCACTTCCTCTTCTCAGTCTCCACTGCAGATGAAAAGGTCTTTCTTTTATTAGGAGATTATATGGTTGACTGTTTTTTTCATTTTCATGACAACCTTTCACCTTTGTGTTCCAACTTCCAACCTCAATTCCTGCAAATTAACAGTTTCAATATACATTCTCTATTAAGAGGGGAGTCAAAATTATGGATTTGTTTACCTGATCTAACATCTTCGTGTCCAATATTCCCTAAAATTTACTTGCACTAGAGTTCCACTCTGTTGCTGTGCACTGCAATATGGCCCAATTGAACTCAAAGAGGGGAACTTTGTTTGGAGTTGCAGCACCATTGACTCTGTTGTTGAATCAGTACATAGTAGGATTATCTTTCAAACTCTTCATTAGAAATTTCGATTAAACATATATGGATGCACGTTCTTTTGATCTTTATGCTCCAAAGCTGTGTGCAGTGGGTGCCAGGATTCCTGCTGCCCAGGTTAGGGAGCAGGAGGTAGCTGCACACAAGGAGATGGAACTACAAAGAATCAGTGACAGTTTGGACCAGTACCTACTCTTATGTGCACAAGAAAAGGTCTGCCACTTGATTTCTTCTGTTCAATTATCATATCCCCCCATTGTCAATTCTAGAAATGGAAAAACTGCACAGTAATCTTTTGCAGCACAATCGTACCTGTACATGATTACAGAATATCAAAATACTAGTCCATCATGTTAACTCACTGCACTGTACATGTGGCAGAGACATGCTGAGAAGTTGGTGCTTGAAGCAGATGATGTCGCACAGGGACTAGTAGACCTCATTTCTGAGCTTCATATTACTGAACTTGTTATGGGGGCAGCAGCTGATAAGCATTATACAAAGTAAGTGGCAAACTTCTCAGTGGTATTTACACCTTAGTATAATCTCTGTGCACGATGATTGCATTTAAATACTTTCTAACCTTGGTGAATGTTGGTGATGACCCATGTATTTAAGACTCACATACATGATCTCTGAAGATTTGTTAGTTCATGGTCTCAGTTAAACAACTAGCTACACATTTCTGTGGCTACAA
>DXKC01012522.1:0-13643 GCA_031170775.1 Cymbopogon citratus
ATCATTTCTTTCCTTCCAAATACACCAAGCAGCAATCATGAACAAATCCGTGAAGAAAGGACCAACATAATCTTCTTTCTGCGCACCATTTGGGTAACACTATTTTGGATATCCCACTGTAGACCAATTGCAAACCACCTAGCTTGACTAGATGGGCACTCAAAGAACAGGTGCATCAAGGACTCTTCAACATTGTTCTGACACATAACACAATTATACCCTTCTTCCAGGTGTTTGTGCCTCCTTCTCAGTAGCTCTCTGGTATTGAGCCTGTCTGAGAGTAGCAGCCAAGCAAAAAATTTGATGCGTGGCATACATTTGGCCTTCCAAATCCACCTAAATGGCACTGGTGGCACAGTTTCTGCAAAAAGGAACCTGTAATACTGCCTTGAGCTATACAGTCCATTATGCCATTGATAAATCCACACATCATCAAGGTTACTGTCTTCTCTGCGGGATTCCATGTCCACTTGAAATAAAAGGAACTCATTATATGCAGCTTTGGACATGGGTAATCTGAACAGATCAAGTAAATTTGATGTTGACAAGCAGTCCTTCAAAGACATAGTTTGCACCTGGGCATAAGAATACAGATTAGAATACCTCAATGGCATGGTGGTATCATGACCAAAAAGCTCATCACCCCAAACACTGACAGTATCTCCCCTGCCTGGCAGACAATATGCAACATCCTTAAAACATGGAAATAGCTTTAGGATATCCCTCCACCAAAATGAGCCTTTTGATGGTGCTAGATGAGGGATCTTGTGCTGATAGTAGGTAGACCAGATCAATTGTACCCAGGGTACATCTACTTGTTATAGAATTTGTGCAAATGTTTTAACAACAATGCCTCATTCTGTAGCTCTAGGTTTTGAACTCCCAAACCTCCTTTATCTTTTGACTTTGCCACCATTTCCCATGCTGCAAGGTTATAGGCCTTTAGCATTGATATCTGAGTCTCTCCAAAGAAAATTTTTTATGAATTTGTCAATTGTCTCTATCGCCTTCTTTGGCAACTTCAGAGTACACATGCAATATGTGGGAATTGATGAAATAACTGAGTTAACCAATTGAAGCCTTCCTGCATAGGATAAAAACATTGAGCTGGCCAACAACTTTCTTTCCACTCCGCAGATCAAAGGAGCATAGTCTCTAACTAGAGGCTTTGTAGTTCCAAGTGGAATTCCCAGGTATGTGAAAGGCAATTTTCCTTCCAGGCAACCAAACACTCCAGTGAGTTGAGGTATCCTTGCTGGGGGTACATTGATTGGGATCATACATGATTTATGGAAATTTACTTTGAGACCAGTGGAAGTGGCAAAACTCTGTAGTAATGCTTTTAAATAGAAAAGTTGTCTTGCATCTGCTTGCATGATTAGGAGTGTATCATCTGCATACTGGATTATTGGGAAATGCTGCACATCTCTGTTGGGTATGGGAAGGCTAAATAATCCATGCTGATAAGCTTTGATGACTATGCTCTACAGTTGGTCAGCTGCAAGGACAAACAATAATGGTAATAGTGGATCACCTTGCCTTACTCCCCTTTTACATTGAAAATCCTTGCCTGGGACTCCATTCAGTAGCACAGAGGATGTACCAATACTTAAGATCTGCTCTATCCACTTGCACCATCTTTCAGGAAAACCTTTTGCTCTTAGGATAGTAATTATGGCATTATGCTCTACCATATCAAAGGCCTTCTCAAAATCAAGCTTGAGAATTATGATCTCTCTTTTGGATGCATGACATTGGTGAAGATAATCAAAAGCCCACCCTAAGCAATCCTGGATAGTCCTTCCTTGTATAAACCCATATTGATTTCTATGCACCACCTGAAGAATAAACTTCTGCAATCTATTTGCCAGTATCTTTGTAATGAATTTCATGGTAGAGTTCAACAATGAGATTGGCCTATAATCTAATACTCTCTCTAGATTTGATTTCTTAGGCACAAGAGTGATATATGAGTAGTTTATACTTTTTAGCTCAGCAACATGAGAATGAAATTCAGCACATAACCTATAAAAGTCGTACTTAATCAGGTTCCAGGTCTTCTTAATAAACTGCCCATTGAAACCATCTGGACTAGGGGCTTTGTCTACTGGCAAATGCTTGGCAATATCATCAATTTCTTCTGTTGTAAAAGGCTCAATTAGCTCCTGCAGATTATGCTGTACCATAAGGTCATCCAGCTGATAGACCATTTGTGAACCTGCAGATACCCCCATTCTACCTTTGAACTCATGACTGAACAGTGCTACTTTCTCTGCATGTTCTGTCACAACTCTACCATCAGTGGTTATTATCTGGGATATGACATTAGACCTAAACCTTTTAGTAGCCCTTGCATGAAAAAACTTAGTATTCTCATCACCCATTTTCACCATATTTTCAATGTATCTTTGCTTCCAATAGATTTGCTGACAAAGAAGAAGCTTTCTTAACTGTGTTTGTATTACCATTCTAAAATTCCTTTTTACTGTGAACAGGGTTCTGATCTCTTCTATGTCATCCAGGAAAGAGATGACATGATTGCAATACTGTATTAATATTGTAAGATTAGATTTGTCTCTGTTCCACAATTTAAGAGCACTTCTGAGAGCTTTGAGCTTTGATGAAATACTTCTAGCACTATTTGAATGTGATGTAGAGAACCAAGCAGTAGCTACTGTTTGTACTAAACCTGGCATTTTGACCCAATAATTTTCTAATCTGAAAAGTGATGCCTTGGGGATGGAAGTGCCAATTTGAACTTTACATGGCGTATGGTCAGAAACACTTCTTGAAAGAGGCAAGACTACTGTGTTTGGAAAGGATGGGGTCCACGCTGGTGAAGTGAAAAACCAATCTAGCTGATATAACAGAGGCTGATCTTGCATGTTACTCTATGTGAAGCTTCGACCTTTAATTGGTAGTTCAGTAGGGCCTAGATGATGAATGATATCATTGAAAAGAAACATGTCATCTGCATTCCTCCCTGGTCTATTCCGATTTGATGTGGATCTATAGAAATTGAAGTCTCCCATAATTAGAAAGAGATCATCTGGGGCAATGTCTATGCTGTACATCCAAGCCACAAAATTCTGCCTAGCAGGCTCTCTAGTGGGACCATATACAACAATTAGATTCCAAACTGACAAGTCATGAGCTGAAGTGATTTGCAGCCTAAGGGCAAACTCTTGGGCATCTATAAGGACCGCCGAAAAGAAGTGTGAATTCCAAGCAACTAAGATGCCCCCAGAAGCCACATCAGATGGACAGTATTCAAAACAATCAAATCGCCTAGGAGCAAATTTTCTCAGAAAAGACTATCGATTTCTTCTCTTTTCGGTTCTTGAAAACAAAAGATCGAGCAAGCACTTTCATCTATCTTATTACGAATAAGATCCCACTTGTCTAGATCATTTAGCCCACGAACATTCCAATATAACAGATTCCACAAACGACTATGATCCATTAAAACTGAAAGTACTAAAGGAAGAAAGTTGGGGCACAGCCACAACCCGAACAACTAAAGCAACCAAGATGCTAGGGATAGAGTCCATATAGGCAAAAGCAGTAACAGCAACTAGGAGACTGGATTTAATCTTCTGCATTTTTATCGGATTGTTGTTGAGCAACTTGTCTTTAGTAACCTCCTTAGGATCTACCTTGTAGTATTCAATTGCCAGATGCTACATGAAAGCAATTGGTAGTGGCTGATCTTGCTAATCTTCTTCAATAATCTCTAGCAAAGCTTGTTCCATCTTCTGTTGCATGAGGTCAGTGTCCTTTTTTCCCAGCTTCCTTGGTTTGGATCTCTCATCTAGCTCATAATGCTCAACATTTTGAGGATTATGGAGTCTGGCACTCCTTCTGACCTCATGATCCACAATTGGTGTGGGTCTTTTCCTGCTCCTCCTCTTCCTAGGCTGTTCAACTTGTGGCTCCACAAGCATTAGTTGCTGCTCATTATCTGACTCTGCCATAGGCTCAGTTGCTGTTGCATCAACACTATTTGTAGATTATTCAGAGAAGGGTGTGATGTTTCATCAGGTTCCTGTGTGCTGCTGTCTAAATTTTCCCCAATGCTATCCATGCCACTAATTCTTGTAGAGAAGTCACTATGATCCCACCTAGTTAACCTTGTGATATGGTTTACTGGTGGATCAGAGGTGGAGGCTTCCATGTTGTTGCCCCAAAGAGGATCTGCTATAATTGTCCTGTTAGGATTGATGATGAAGCCTGGGAATGGTGACCACTTATGTTGAGCAATCATCTCTTGTTTGCCTTTTATCACAAACTGAGCAAAACCTGACTGAATTGGATGAGGGACATAAAGATGGTGATGCCTCAAAGAAGCTATATACAGTATGTCACTAATCAACATCTGAACAGAAGGCATTGTCCCAAACACCTGATGAAGATTGAAATTTCTTGCCAGCTGGTAGATAGGATAATCACTCTCCCTATCCATATTGTTGTTGAACAAATGCACAATTTCCTGATGGTTTTGTATCACTGGCAGCTCCATTCTAATAGGTGGGCCTTGCGCTCTAAAGAAACTCTGAACATCAGAGCTGACAGATTTAGAGACTTGTTGCACATCTTGGTTTTGCATCATGAACTGCTGAGCTGCTTGGTCAGCTAGTTTCTAAACTTGCAGCAGCTCATTCTGACCCACTACTTCTCCTTCCTGTGGCCAGGCTGGCCAGTCATTGTTCTGATTTGCTGCAGCAGCAGCTGCATTGCGCACTAGAGGTGCAACCCAACCTTCATCAACATTGGTCTGTACAACATCATGCAAGTCCTGCAAATCCTCCTAGAAATCATTCTAGAATTGCTGGTGAGCATTTGGATCTGGATGTGGAATTCCATCAGCAGGAATTGGGTCCTCATCACTAGGTAGGTGTTCAGTGTTTTTAGAATTTAGGACAAAGACAGGGATAGTCCATGACTGCCCTGCACATCCTACCAAAGCAGGTCTACAAACAACAAAGCTCTGCCGACGGGGGGAACTACGGGTACCCCACGGAGCAGGCTTGCGGAGTCGTGGGCCCCGACGGTCCCACAACTCGGCAACGCCAAGTTTAGCAAGAGTTAGGCAGTGCGAGTTCTTGGAGGATTGTAACAAGTAGAGTACGAAACTAGCCGTTTAGGACTCTCTGTTAGAATCCGACTAGGACTCAAAAGAACCCGCAACACCTCTTCGTCCTATAAAAGAAGGCTGCGGGCACCCCTGTAAAAAACACAAGTCAGACGAGTCACACAACCAAACCTACGCAACACCCGACAATTGTAACACCCGATACTCATCAATACAACGCAACATGCCTCATGCCGACTGGACGTAAAGGCTATTACTCGACTTCTAGTCGAGGGCCCAAACTAGTATAAAAACGTCTGTCTCGTCGAGCTTGTTGCCGTAACCGCCGAGTTCCGCAATCTGTCAAGCCCCTCCGAACATAAAACACCATCTCGGGTACCCCGGTGGTGGGCTATCAGCAATAAAACGTCGACAACTGGCGTGCCAAGTAGGGGCTTTCAGCGGATTGTACCCCGTGAGTTCAGCGGACCACACCTTCAAGATGAGTTTCACCAAAGGAACAACCTTCGTCTTTGGGTCTTGGGTCTATGAAGCGGATGAAGAAGGTCAGCTCCAAAGCCGTCTGATCAGCAACCTAAGACTCGACGACATCAAGATCAACAAAGAAGAAGAATCACTACTCGCTGAGAAGTTTGAAAAGTTCTCAACTTTGATTACAACTCGGAAAGTAGCTGAAAAGGACTCTGAAGCGGACTCGGAGAACGAACCGGACTACATATCAAGTGAGAAGACCACCATCAGGATTTCAGGATCGTACCCATATGGGTTACGGAACACAGCTTCCGTCATACAGGAATATCAAGAAAGGAGATGTGACTGCCCGATTCACAAGAAAAGAAGCAAAACAAGTCTCGAGAAGCCGATTACTCCAGTTCCCAAGCATCAAGTTGAGAGAGGAAAGGCAGAAGAGATCGTGAAGAACTATACCCCAAGCATGCAGCGGAATTATTTTAGGAAGGGAAGTCAGTATCCAGAATCGACACTAAATTGGATCGAAGAGTTGCCCTTTCAGGAAGGAAGAAAGCTAGACTTTTCCTCAGAAGTAGAAGAACTCGTAGTAAACAGAAGGAAGCTAATAAAAAGAACAATCTGCATGGCTGAAGTTACCAAAGTTGAAGAACCCCCCAAAGCACTAGAAGTACATTCTTCAGATGAATCCAAAGGAGAGATCACACCAGAAGAAAGAACCGACGTAGATGAAGGAGAAGAACAGAAGCTGTCCAGGGTGGCCAGAAATCAGCGCCGAATCAGTCGAAAGAACAAGGCAAAAAGAAAGAAGCAGGCATGGACCAAGTACAGAGCAGAACTATTAGCATACAAAAAGAAGAAAGCAGAAAAAGAAGCCGCAGCAAACAACACATGAGAAAAGATTGGAGAGATAGAGAAACAACTTGAAGCCCTAAAGAAAGCGCAAGAAGCTGCACAAAAGAAAGACCTAGAACCCGACGACGGGGTCGCAGAATCAGCCTATAATAGCCGACCACCGGAGGAACACAACCGTCAAGAAAACCAGCCCAGGAGATCCATATTCAGCAGATTGGGGCCGCAATCAAACAGCAACTATAGAGGCAGACCAAGGCCGATTTATTCTCAGGGAAAACCAAGACCAATCTACTCTCAAAACCCAAGGCCAGAAAGAACCCACCCGAACCCACCACCATACAGACAACAAGAACACAACAGAATGAGTGACAGGGAAGAAGGTTGTGGCGAATCAGAATACAACTCTCAATACCAAGAGGCACCATCTTACTACAGAAGATCACCATCACCGAATTATAAGAAAAAAGACAATTATGATAGGTTCCCTTGCTTCGCAGGAAGATTACAAGGACATAAATTACCACATAAATTCAAACCATCCAACCACTCCAAATACGATCGGAAGATAGAACCAAGACAATGACTGAGAGTGTACTCTCAATCAATAGAACTCGTCGGAGGAGACAACGACCTCAAAGCACTATTCTTTCCAATGGAACTAGAAGCAATACCACTACAATGGTTCGACAAGTTACCAAACGGCTCAATAAGAAGTTCGAGCGATTTACAATGGGAATTCTGCAACCACTTTGCGGGCATCATCATACACCCAATGACAGCAGCAGAGTTGGGAGCCGTAACCCAGAAGCCGGGAGAAACCTTAAGAGAGTACTATAGAAGATTCGGGGAAATCCGAGCATAGGTTCGCGAAATCACAGAAAAGGAAGTGATTGAAACATTCGCCAACGGCATTGCAGCAAGGTGGCAGTTCAAAGATTTCCACTATGAGAATGCCAAAACCAATGAAGACTTCAAGAAAGTGGTCAAAAAACTCATCTCATCTGAAGAAAAGACTCAAAGAAGGTTCCCTGATCGAGATAATCAGAATAGAAGAGGAAAAAACAATGACAGAAAATATGACAAAAGGCCGAGACAAGACAACACGGTCACGGTGGCAAACAAGAAATTCAACAACCTATCCGAGCAAGAGAGAAAAAGAATAAAAGAAAGACAGTTCGCAAACTTTGAAGAAGCTCAATGTCATATACATCCAACCTCAAACCACAAGCTTAAGGACTGCAACGACTTCAACAACCATTATAGAAGGCCAAATAATTACCAAAACAACTCAGAAAGAAAGCAAGAACAACCCAGGAACAAAGAGAAAAAGATGGAAGAAGATTTTCAAGAACCTCAGAAGCAGCTCTGTGTAATCATCTCAGGAGTACCCAGCGCAAGAAGCAAACAACAAGAAAAGTTAGCCCACAGATCTATCATGGCGACAGAACCTGCAATACCAAGATACTTGAATTGGTCAGAATACCCAATAAGCTTCAACCGAGAAGATCAATGGACAAGTGCAGCAAATGCAGGATGTTATCCACTAGTTATGGCACCAACAATTGTGGGAGTCATCGTCCCAAAAGTACTAATTGATGAAGGGGCAGGACTAGACCTCATATTCATATCAACTCTCAAAAAGATGAACCTAGATTATGAAGGGATGATAACACCAACAAGCACGCCGTTCTACGGAATAGTACCTGGTTCAGCAGCAATCCCACTTGGACAAATCACCTTGCCAGTAACCTTCGGAACCAAAGAGAAGTACATGACAGAGTTCATTAAGTTCGAAGTGGCCGACCTCGAATCATGTCACCATGCAATCCTGGGGAGACCAGCGCTAACAAGATACATGGCAATTTTGCACTACCCATATCTACTACTCAAGATGCCAACAACAAAAGGCGTCCTATCCCTACGAGGAGACTTGCAGAAAGCCTTCGAATGTGATGTTCAAGCGGTCCAAATAGCAGAAAGAATTCAAGGAAGAAAAGAAATCGCAACCCTGGCATCGGTAATGGATCCACGAGAGACAGAAATTCTCACAAAGAAGTCGAACCAAAGTTTTTCAGCACCAACAGATGTTAAAACCAAGAAGATAGACCTAGGAACAGGAGATCCTGAGAAGACCGCAACCAAAAGCGCAGAACTCGACCCCAAATAGGAACTTGCGCTCACCGAATTCCTCAAGAACAACAAAGAACATTCGCCTAGAAACTAGTAGACATGCCTAGGGTCCCGAGGGATTCGGCTAAGCATATTATTGATGTCAACAAGGGGTCAAGACCAGTCAAACAGAAGTTACGAAGATTCACAGTAGATAGAAGAGCAGCAATAAAGAAAGAACTAACAAAGTTGTTGGCAGCAGGTTTCGTTAGAGAAATAATCAACCCGGATTGGCTAGCAAATCCAGTATTCGTGGAGAAAAAGAACTCGACAGAGTATCGCATGTGCATTGACTACACTGATCTCAACAGACACTGCACAAAGGACCCATACGTCTCACCAAGAATAGACCAAGTGATCAACTCAACAGTAGGAGCGTCACTACTATCCTTTCTAGATTGTTACTCTGGGTACCATCAGATATCGCTCAGAGAAGAAGACCAAAGCAAGACCTCTTTCGTAACACCGTTCGGAGTATATTGCTATATATCAATGCCCTTCGGGTTGAAGAACGCCGGAGCCACTTATCAAAGAGCGATTCAAGCAACTCTCGGAGACTAGATCGGCACCGAACCGCATAAGTGGCTCAACAGCGGACAAGCCAGTGGTTAGTACATAATGACTTGTCAATGTAGTCAGCCATCCACACGCTAATCAACTCAGGAAGAGAAAAGAAGGCAATGTAGACAAGGGGCTCGAGGACCAGACTAGGGAAGTCTAACAACTCGCGTCTCAAGCCCTACTCCATTTGCCTCAATCCCCTTCCCAAGAAGATTCTACCTGAAGGTTAGCTTGCTACTAACCCCTATCTCAAGACCTACACCATTTGCAAAAGAAGATTACAAAAGATTCAAGATTACGCTCGGGGGCTCGCCTTTAAGCTCGCCATAAATCAAAACATTCCACACAACCACTCGGGTGAAGCAGCACCAGGTACTTCACAACATCTAGGAGGAGTAAGAAGAGGCTCGGGGGCTCGCTGAAGTCGCACATCTTCAAAGTCAGGATATATTGATAAAGGAAGAAGCTCGGGGGCTCGCAGATCGCTCGCAAAGAAAGAGCAAGCAAGTATGGAGAAGAGAAGGAAAAGCCAGTGTGTGATTCAAGACCACGAGCAAAGGGACATATTTATAGGCAAAAGCCGGTGCACCAAGAACAGGTTCACGAAGATCTATAGAATCTACAAAGGACACACACAGTGAAAGCTGAAGAAAGACCATTCAATCACACGGGAACAGTGCACAAAGAACACAGATGGAAAGGACAAGCGTGCGCCGGCCAAACTGAATGCGCCTGCGCTCCCACGATGATGAAAGTTAAAGCAAGTCAGAGAAAAAGGATATACTCCGAATATGCCAAGTACATGAGCAGTAAAGGATGTCCAACAACCAACTAGATTCGACTCAAGAACCCTCCACCGAGTCCTTCGGTATCAAAAGAACTCAGGAAGGGCTCGGGGGCTGCAAAGTACCCACAGCATGAAGAAGATTTTTTCAGAAACAACTCTACAAGATTGACCCTTGAGTTCTTTGACTCAAACAACACAAGGCTCGGGGGCTACACTTACTGAGTGAGATTTTTTCAAGAAATCACGCTTAGACAAGAAGACAAGACGCAAGACCCTCCAAGCTTCCTGTTCCATAAAGCAAGAGGCTCGAGGGCAAAATTTGCACTCACCGACTCTGTAAAACTCCGAAGCAAAGACGAGAGAAGAAAGAGCATCTCAAGACTTCGTATCAGAAGAACCAGGCTTGTCGACGGGGGGAATTATGGGTACCCCACAGAGCAGGCTTGAGGAGTCGTGGGCCCCAACGGTCCCACAACTCGGCAACGCCAAGTTTAGCAAGAGTTAGGCAGTATGAGTTCTTGGCGGATTGTAACAAGTAGAGTACGAAACTAGCCATTTAGTACTCTCTGTTAGAATCCGACTAGGACTCAAAAGAACCCGCAGCACCTCTTCATCCTTTAAAAGAAGGCTGCGGGCACCCCTGTAAAAAACACAAGTCAGACGAGTCACACAACCAAACCTACGCAACACCCGACAATTGTAACACCCGATACTCATCAATACAACGCAACAGGCCTCACGCCGACTGGACATAAAGGCTATTACTCGACTTCTAGTCGAGGGCCTGAACCAGTATAAAAACGTCTGTCTCATCGAGCTTGTTGTCGTAACCACCAAGTTCTGCAATCTGTCAAGCCCCTCCGAACATAAAACACCATCTCGGGTACCCCGGTGGTGGGCTATCGGCAATAAAACATCGACAACATTGGGTTCTCTAGACGGTGGTACAGTGGGATCTGTAGGAATACGATGGGTGCACAGAGCAGGACTGATTCCTTTAAGGTCGTGGAGTGAGTAGCTAAAGGCTGAACGATGTTTTCTAGAATGGTCATTAATCAAATTGTTTGCTCCTGAGTGAGTTTATCACTTATGACTATAGGAGACTCTGGATCATTATCCAAAAAAGCATATCTAAGACCAGGAGGCAAAGGTTTAAGCTCAATAGGAGGTTCAGCTGGCTCTGCAAACTCATCTATAGGTTCAGGATCAGAGTATTCAGCTTCTTCTTCTATGAAGAATTGTGCATCGTTCTCTGCCTCTGTTTCAACTAAAAATTCTAGAGATGCTGTCTTAAATTCCTCCAATGGGTCTATATGAGGGCAAGGTTCGGCTCTAGTATTTAGAGAGTGAACATTAAACATCGGGAACTATAGTTTCTTTCCAAAGTGAATGTTTAATTTCCTGGTTTGTCCTTCATAAAGAAGTGGTCTAAAAGGTTGTCCAATCAACAGGTCAAACTCCCATACATCAAAGATGTAAAAGCTCAAGTGAACCATGGTTCCTTCAACCTGGATGGGCAAAACATGCAAAATTCCTAAACTAGGAATGATGTGCCCCATTGGACTTTTTAGCAATTTTATTGTTGGGGCTAATGCCATGTTTGTTATTAATTTGTGTGCAAGTGAAAGTGACATGATATTAATGCCCACGAATGGATTATAGAGAGCATCTTGGTGTTCTAAGTTAATTTGGCAATGGATGGGCAAGGAAGGAGAATCCAAACGAATCACATCAGAAGCAAGTTCTGATTCTTCCAACCACTCACTGCTTATAACTGACACTAGCTCTCCTAAGTTACTTCTATAAGAAACATCCTCAGAACAATTTAAGGGTCTTATAGTTTGATTGTGTTGTTTCTGTGGTTTCTTCATAGATTGATTATTTAAAACATTTCCAAATTTCGTAAAAAGATCTGTTTCTATATCGAGCATGAAATCAGAAAATGGAATTTCTTCTTTTAGTGGCTCAGAACTTTGAGTGGCTGAAGTGGATAGTGTATCTAGCAAAGTATTGGCTTCAGCTACTTGAAGTTCTACTTTTAGGAGGTTATCGGTTTCAGCAGCTAGTATTTGATCTAAGATTGTTCTTACTCTTTCAGAAGAAATATGCAAGAATGATCCTCCAGAAGTGGTATTGAGCAATTGTTTACTTTCTTTAGACATTTATAAAAGTGTTGAGGAAGAATAGGGTCTGGTATACTAAGGTCCGGGCCATACTATAAGAGATTTGAAAAACGATTCCAGGAGGAGGCCAAAGTTTCTCTAGCTTCTTGTGTGAAAGTTAGTACTTTGACTCTAAGGTCGATGATTTGGAGGTCTGGGTAGAAATCTAGGCAAAAATTAGAGCATAAGGATCCCCAATCTCCTTGTTGCTTACTCATGTTCCTCTCATACCATTGTCTAGCTTTTCCTTTTAAGGAAAAAGGAAAAAGCTTCCAACGTAAGGTTTTATCAGACATGCCTTCTATTCGAAGATAGTCACATGTTTGCTCAAAATCTCTAATGTGAAGGTAAGGATTCTCGTCTTCCTCTCCCGAAAATGATAGGCTTCGGACCATTGCAATCAACCGCAGACTCAACCTATAGCTAGGGGCTTGGATTGGTTGTGAAGATTCCCATGGCCTTAGGCTGGTCTCTGTGGGTGCAAAAAATTGAAAGATAGGCGTGGAATTTGTTTTATCCATAAGGATGGTAAAATAAGAAAAGCTAAAATGGCAAAAGATAAAAAGAATATGGTACAAGGTATAGCAGGACTTGGTTAACTCAGCAGACCGTCTTTCTCTCCGGCAACGGTGCCAGAAATGCTTGTTGATATTTGTTACGCACACAGAAGAATAATCCGCAAGCGCACGGATATCGGTGAGCACTTCACCTGGGAGATAGTTCTAGAGTATCGTATTTATTTATCCGCAGGGAAAAAAGGTGCGATGACTAACCAAGTGGTATGCTAATACCCCTGAGCCGCTCTTTAAGGTATGAGACAAGGACAATATAGAAGATTACGATGACCTCTAGTTCCAACCTATGGTAAGTTTTGTGGTTATTGTTCAGATGGGGATGTACCGAAGGAAAAGAGACACCACAGAGGATGCTTAACCCTGGCACACTAATCCTACCTGTCCTACTAATGGAGGGTGGACTACAAAGGACTCAACATGACTGTCACTCCCGCGATCTATCACATGACCCGGCTAATAGGGTGTATCTACGAGTATCCTAGCCCAAGCGCCACGCTTACGCTACAGATGATTACTCTATTCACTACGCAAAGAGAATAAAGTAAACTCATAAACCAAAGAACAATAAGAACAATGACTTACTAGTATCAGAAGTTGAATTGCCAAAGAATCTTGAAACCAAGCTCTGGGTTAGGGAGACTTGATCCCACAGGTACATGCAGGAGAGGAGACACTGATAGGCCGGGCTTCCTCCAACTTCCCCTCCACTTTATCTCTCTTAATCTAGAAGAACTCTAATCTCACATGGAGACTACAAAGCTATTCTATCTTGAGGCTATACTCTATCTAATTCCCCTCTAGAAAATATGCAATAAATAATGGGAATTGCCTTTGGCCAAGGGGCAGGGGACCTGCTTATATAGCCCCTAGGATGCATCGTGTAATGTCCCGCCTCCTCGAGGCTGGGCCCACTTACATCTGGCAGCTTAACTAGGACATAGACTATCCTCACAGACCAACACCAGTCTTTTCTG
>DXKC01012523.1:0-12626 GCA_031170775.1 Cymbopogon citratus
CCCCCCCCCCTCTGGTCGCCGTTTCGGTCCTACACCAGTTCACCCTCTAGTATCTGTCGAGTGAGATCATGGATCAAATCGTGCATGTTGTATATATCAGTATTCCGGCTCCCATAAGGATCCTGAAGAAACCTGACTTTTACAAGAGTATCTAAGTAGTCTCTCCCGATATCTTCGGGTTGCTCTCCATTCATTGCATTGATGAATCCATGAGCTATCCATTGGGCAATCAAACGATCTTTCTGGATTCCATAGCCCTTAGGGAATATGGAGCAAAATGTAAAACACTGCTTCAGTTCATCTGCCAAGTGAATATAGCTTAACTTCAATGATGCAAACACTGTCATTTATACTCCGAACATTCCATAAATTATTCTCTCTTATGGCCCTCCACGTACTTATTTGCTTCTTGTCACGAAGGACTGGTCCAAGAGTTTGAATTGCTAGCGGCACCCCACCACATCCCTTGATAATCTCTTTTCCGACTTGTACCTCATCGGAGCTCAAATCTTGCTCTGCCAACCCATAACCCTTCAGGAATAAGTTCCAACTCTCAGACTCTGATAAGAATGCCAACTCAAATGTATGTCTTGATTCCACAGCTTCTGCAACCTTTCGATCACGAGTGGTTAGCATAATCCTTGTTTCAGGTGCGCCACATTTTAGCTGCACCATGAACTGTTCCCAGTCATGTCTGTCCTCATGCCAAGCATCATCAAGGATAAGAAGAAACTTCTTATTGCTCAACTTCTTGGAGATTTCTTGGACCATGTGCTCCGGGGGATGACGATCTGAATTATCTCCAACAATTAGTTGAAATAGCTTGTCGATGAGCTTCTCAACATCAAACTCTTGAGAAACATGGATTCAGAATATTTCATCTCCGAAGTGCTCCATTATCTTGACGTCATGGCAAATGTGTTTGGCCAAAGTAGTTTTGCCTGACCCCCCCTAATCCGACGATAGAAACTATCATGTTGTTCTCTCCAGCATTACATTCTACAAGCTTAGATATGATTTCATCCTTTTCTTGATCCCTACGGGGTATTTTGGACTCTGGAACCTTGCTCAACCAGGACATCTCTACAACTGTCCTGTACCTAGTACCAACATGTTGATCCCTTGGAATTAAAGTATTGACATCACTTCTTTGCTTGACGATTGCAGCAAATCTCACCTTGATTGCCTTGATCTTATGAGCCATCTTGTATCGGAGTGCAAATGTCTTTGGTTTTGCACAGAAGCAGCCAGCTAAACCACTCTTGTCATCATCTCTTTCCATCTCATGTTTCTCAGCTTCTAGCTGTACTTCTTGTAGTATATCGTCAATGTCATAAACCACATCTTTCAATTTTTGCACCCAGCGAGACTGTGCCTCATTCTGTATTGCTCTGTCACGTGCTGCCGACAGCCAGCTTGTAATCTCTCCGTGTATATCCTGGAGCTCGGAGAGATCTCTTTTTACACCGGTTATGGCAGCAAACTCAGTGGCTAACAGTGAAACTAGCTTGTCACCTGCAACCTTCAACACTCCAGATGCCAAAGCAGCCTCCATCCCACTCATTATGTCAAAGAAACTTTTGCCTAAACCCCTGCGGATGAAATTGAAAAGCAAGCGGTTACATTGAGTTTCACAAATCCAAAACTAATTAGATGGCAGCAGTAATGTTTTTCAGAAAAATATTTTTTTAGGAAATGTGGCGGTAGAAATGTTCCAATAATAATTCTCAACTCTAGAATAAATTAACAACCGACGAAATATTTATGATATAAAATGAGCACATTATGAAAATATATTTATTTAGGGTCAGAGGGAGTATATGTTTCGAACTGAGTTATCCGCTTTTCTGGGAGACAAATATCTTATATGGGTAACACAGAAAGTCGTTTGGATGCAGGAAAATAGACTGATCCGCGTGAAAATAAAATGGAAAATTAATTTGCATACCAGGTGAAGGAGGACACACACAGAAGCAGCAGTAGATAAGCAACGACAGTATGACACTTTGATGCCGCCAGATGAGGGTGGGCTTTTTGTTCTTCTTCTTCTTGTGAAAGAGGTGAAGGGAATCGGTATGCTTGACGCTCACTGGGATTGACACACAAAAAAATGTGACGAAGAAATTCTAGGATTGACAGCAAAAACGTGAGTTGGTCATTGAAGAAAATGACCAGGGGAGAAAGCAGGAGGAGATGTGAGAAATTAGATTGTGCGTGTTGTGTTGGGCTTAAACCAATTAACCAAAGCAGATTAAGTTGGTACCTAAACTCCACTGCGGCAAGGCTACAACCCAACGAGAAAGAGGAAATGGGGTTTACGGGGGTCCAGCTTCAGGATGCAGAGGCCTGCAGATCTGAGAGGCAGGTGATGAAGAAAATGAGCAGGTGATCGAACCCAGCGAGAAGGAGAAACAGGATTCCAAGATCATCCTAATTATTACCTCGGTCGCGTCGGCAGCGGCGGTCGATGGTCACTGCTGCTCACTTCTCACGCCCTTGCAGACGAACGGAGAGAGGAGAGATTGTCTTGCTATAGAAAACAAAGAGAGAAAGATTGTCTGGATCGGATGCAAAGCAGAAGCAGATTGCGACTGATGACCAGACGATGCTTTGTGAGTTGGGTATTATTGCTTGCTTTTCGCCTCAGAAATCGCGTGGCAAGAGCATTTTTTTTCCACGCGGGAAAACCCATTTCCATTTCGATCAGCGGAAATCGCGTGGAAAGAGCATCTACTACAGTGGATCCAGAAAATCCATCCTCTTCTTTCCCAAGAAACTGTTATAGATCCCTTTCTAATCCTCTTTCCCAAACTTTTTTTTCTCAAAAATCTCCCAAAATCGTCCTCTCCCACCGTCTTTCGTTGTTGTCACCAGGCCTCGCCCCCGACCTACCTCGCTGGTCGCCGCCCCTTGCGCCCCAGTGCCAGCCGCTCGGCGTCTCGCCGCACTGCTTACCTCTCGCATCGCCTCGCGGTCGGCCGCGGTCGTCGTCCTCCACGCACACGCATCGTCAGGCTACACTCGCGCTGTCGTATCGTCAGAGGAGAGAGGAGAGAAGGAAAAGAGAGATAAATACTGTACTAACCTGCTAACATGTAGGTCCCATGTGTCAGGAGAGGAATAAAGAGGAACTGACACAGCCGTCCCCACTAGATACTAAAAACTTTCCACCAGTGTCATTAATCCACCAAATAAATCCCTCCTATTTTTCAAACCAAGCTTCTAGTTGCGTCAACTCAATTTTATAATTTCGAAGGTATCGAATGGACAACTTAAAAGAATTAACGATAGCAAAATACTTCAATTCCTTACAGATACTATAATTGACAATAACTAGTTCATCAAACGTGCTCCCCGCACGAGCTAGAATTTTAGGAGCAAGTAATAGAAGTTTACGAATTAATTATGTGCCTACAACTACTCAAAATTGCATACGTTACACTCGCTATCTACTTTTCATTTTCTAACATAATATTCATATAGATAATATGATGTATCTTTCCGTTTATGATTACCTTTGCAATTATTCCATATGTTTTTCCATTCATATTTACAGTTTTTTTTTCTTTGCATCGTGCTTCCGCATATCTTTAATGTGTGTTTAGTTCAAACATTAACTTGAGTTATGCGAGCTCTTGTTTCGGCACATGTGTCATGACATCATCAATCTTGATTTTGGCTTTCAATTTGAATCTTATTAGTTGCTATAATTCTTTTAGCCAAAAGTTCATTAAGGGTGTGTTTAGTTGGTGAGGTAAAAATTTTTGGGTGTCACATCGGATGTTTCGTGGGATGTCGGAAGGGGTTTTCGAATACTAATAAAAAAACTAATTACATAGCTCGTCTGGAAACTGCGAGACGAATTTATTAAGCCTAATTAAGCCGTCATTAGCACATGTGAGTTACTGTAGCACTTAAGGCTAATCATAGACTAATTAGGCTTAAAAGATTCGTCTCGTGATTTCGAACCAAACTGTGCAATTAGTTTTTTTATTTCGTCTATATTTAATACTCCATGCATGTACCTCAAAATGGGGCAAACATTTTTTGGAACTAAACGCACCCTAAAACTCTAGTGTCTTCCGTAATTATTTAAAAAAACAGTTTAAATTTTATGAAAACGTATCCTAGTCCATAGACTACCCTCTTAGTTAATATAGCGAAATAAACAATTGTTTTAGCCTTTACCACAACACTCAAGTTGCTGAATTTTTTTCTCTATTAGAGTATTATGTGTGTAATAGTATTTTTATAAAAAAAAGTAGTGCTTAAAATTAAACTATCGATATAGATATGTTATAATGTTTAGTAAAATGTATAAATTTATCAAAAGTACTCACTTAATCAAAGTCTGAATAGATATATTATAATGTCTTAAACAGGCAATGATCAAATTCTCTTTGCTTCTGTCGCCACTAAATCAGATTGCGCCATACTACACTCCTACTATCTGGAGAAGCGGCCCAAGCATGGCATGCTACCGACCATGCCATGCTAGATCGGGAGCCTATGGGCGTGAGTAGTTTACATATCGGTCCAGCCTGGCTCGTGTGGCCCAAGAGGATAGGCAGCAAAGCGCATGCAATG
The DNA here is from genome assembly GCA_031170775.1 of Cymbopogon citratus. Classification (NCBI taxonomy): domain Eukaryota; kingdom Viridiplantae; phylum Streptophyta; class Magnoliopsida; order Poales; family Poaceae; genus Cymbopogon; species Cymbopogon citratus. The sequence continues at coordinate 4,588 of DXKC01012523.1, forward strand.
TTTAGTTGCTATCTAAGAGCAACTTTAGTGGAGCCCCTAAACAAGCCCCCATTTAAATTTTAGGAGCACGAGAAAAAAAAAAAAAGGGACCCTTTATATAACTGTCGGCAGATTTAAAAAATTTGTATCTGTCGACTTTTTACACTAGCAGTACTAAAGCACACCTAAAAAAATGACAGATGCAGTGTCCAACAAATCCACAACCCGTTAGAACAACATCCAAAGCCGGAAAAAAAGGCACCACACAAAAAGCAAGAGCCCGTCAGATAAAAAAAGCAAGAGCCCCATCAGACCAAAAAGGCAAGAGCCCATCAGACCATAAAAGCAAGAGCCCATCAGAGCCAGTCCAACACAACGTAACAGAAGAAAAGCTTACAGAGTCCTGCCTTGTAAAAGAAGAAAGAAACAAATCTGAGTCTGAAAGGGAGAAAAGAAAGACAACTCATGGCGGCGGAAGAAAAACAACATCCAGACCAGCAGGAGATCATGGAGAAAGGTAAGCAGCTAAATTAACACATCAGAATCTGTGATTCTCGAAAATCAATTACTCTTCTCAAATTCTCAAGCTATTTTGTAGACACTTCTGTCATTCTCATGCTATTTGATTTGGAAATTGAAGAACTGTAGATGTGTTCTTATCACAGCCAAATAAAAAGCTTAGAATGTACTTTCGTGAGGGGGCATGTCTTATCACAGCACAGCACGCATCCATTCAGCCCCCAAACCCATGCTGACACACAGCTAGTCTGAGCAGATCATCAATTTGTTCCAAACCTACATAAAAATATCATAACTATGTCATGTGTATGTATGTGTTTATCTGAATTCCCTCAAAATCATTACTCTCATTTATCACAGCCGAAAACACAAAAAGCCAAAATGGATATATTGTACTTCTCAGGTTGAGAAACTAGGATTTCAACTATTTTTCAAGAGATGGAATAGACTATGCAATTGTTTCTAAGGTCAGGGATAAAAATGAAAAATCTAAGCCTAGAGAATGTGCATGTTGCATGCTTAATCCCCTCTTTAGCAGTATCACATTCTCTTAGACATGCCTGATTGTATTTCCAACAAAAGCACAAAAGACGCTTTGACCATGTTCAGTAAAAAAAATAATATCTGTCAAAATTCTATTACAGGCCATACAAGATCAGCTAGTGGGAGCAAGACCATGGAAGGAATGCACGAAAATAGCGCAATACATGCAAGAGGACAGGTGCTTCAACATATACTTGCCTATTCATCATTTACTTGTGTTTTGGTCACACAAAGAAAGCAACAAAAAATTACAACATGGTTTATTCCAACCCAATGCAGGAAACAAGCATAGAATATGATGGGGCGCAAATCCAATGTACCCAGCCACAATCAGATATTACAGCTACTGCATTGGATTTTGATGGAGAGATAGTTGATATAACTCAAATGAGTTGCAGTCAGTTACTTCAACAGATAATGTCAACAAATACCAACAGATGGGATGGAAATGATGAGTTGTCAAGGATCATAATGGATATACCCATACACAGCTATGCAGGCCTTTTGGCAGGCAATTTTGAGGTAAAAAAAAGGTTTATTCTACTTTTATCATGTTCTCTACAGCTATGATCAGATACTAAAATTAATAATTTTATTTTCTAGAACAATATGATCATATCGACAAGCAGGGTGGATGACCAAGCAACAGGAAACAGAGAGAGCACCCCTGTTCTCACAACAGATGATACATCCTTTGATAAACAAAACATATCATATTTGGATACAGAGGTACACATACTATACAACTTTTAGTTTTCTTGCTGAAAAGCTACAAGAAAGAGAAAACAAATTGAAACAACGTGCAAATTACCTTGTGTTCTAACAGTTTGAGAATGAGCCTGGAGAGGAAGAAGATGAGGCGCACTGGGACATAGACCTGTTTAGAGAGATCCATGAGAGTCAGGTAACAATTTTTTTTGTCTCATAGCAGCATTCATCACACAACCTATAAGGCGCACTGGGACATAGACCTTTTTAGACAAATCCCATCATACCACCAAAAACAGATACATAGATTGCTAGTTGTAACAGATAATTATTATTTCTAGCAGGAACAAGAGGCAGTGGCAGAGCAAACAACCAGGAATGAAGAATATGATGATGAAGAAGGGGAAGAAGAAAGGCAAACTGAAACACAAATAGCAGAAAGCAACAGAGTAGAACAGGAGCAAGAACTTTTGGATGAGGAAGATGTGAACAACTTTCTGGAAAATGAAAAGGTAGCTGCAAGCCAAAGCTTTGAGGGACCAGAAATTGACAATGAGTACATCCCATACGAGGGGCAGGAGTTCACCTCTCCTCCTGAAGCGCACAAATTCTTTAATGAATATGCTGGTCGAAAAGGATTTGCAGCGATTAAAGCTCATCATGCTCGTACACAGAGCAAGAAGAGAAACAATGAGGTCATAAGAGTGACATATAAGTGCAATAGATGAGGAAAGCAAGATACATCAAAAGAAGGGAACACACAGGAGGAAGAAGTCACGACAGAGAGAGATACAAATGTACTGGTGAAAACGGACTGCAAATGTTGCATGGTAATAACTGAAAGCAATGGGGTCTGGACAGTTACAAGGCTAATCCTAGAGCACAATCATCCGATGAGTCTAGGGGCAAAATATTTTAGGGTACACAAATATATGACAGAACAAGAAAAGAAATTGATAAGGACACTCAATGAATGCAACCTACCAACAAAAACAATGATGTATATCTTATCATTTCTTCGAGGTGGGCTTGGAGCAACGCCATATAGAGACAGAGACATCATCAACTACAGAAACAAGATCAAGAGAGAGACAAGTCAAAACGACATGATGCAAGCACTAACATATTTCACTAAGAAGAGAGAAGAAGATCCAAGTTTCTTTTACAAATTCCTTGTGGACAGCGACAATAAGGTCAAGTGCATATTCTGGACAGATCCAAGGTCAATCAGATACTACCAAGAATTTGGAGATTGTGTCAGCTTTGACACAACCTACCTTACAAACAAATATCGGATGCCATTTGCACCCTTTGCTGGGATAACAGGACATGGTTTTACGTGTGTATTTGGGTGTGCACTCATTTCAGATGAAACCACAGAAACATTCAAGTGGTTGTTTCAAACCTTCCTTGAGGCATTAGGCGGGGAGCATCCAAAATCGATCATGACCGATCAAGATGGTGCAATGAGATCAGCAATAGCACAAATATTTCCCCAAGCAAACCACAGAAATTGTGTGTTCCACATCAAATATAATGCTAAACTTAAATGTGGGAGGTGCATGGACAAAAAGAAAGGAATTAGAGATGAATTAAAGGACATTATAGACAATTCATTGACAAAGCAGGAGTTTGAAAACCTATGGCAGGAGATGGTTGTCAAGCATGAGGTTGAGCACATAAAATACTTCCAAAACATATATGCTACAAGAGAGAGGTGGGCACCAGTGTGGTTTAAGTGTGAATTCTACCCATTCATAAATACAACATCAAGAAGTGAAGGTTTGAATGGGAGATTCAAAAGAAATGTGGGCCCACAGTACAGCATGGCAAGTTTCCTTAGAGAATATGAGAGGATCCAGGAAACAATATATGACAATGAAGCTCAAGCAGACAATGAATCAAACACAAAGCAAAAATCAAAATTATGGTCAAACTACTACATGGAGAAACAAGCACAAGAAGCATACAACCTGAAAATATTTAAAAAGTTTCAGTGGCAGCTTAGGCGTGCGACTATGTTACAGGCAGATGAGGTGGATAAAGATAGGAAGTATAATGTGTACACACCACCAGATCACCCATGCTAGGAGTACAGGAACAGAACTTACATTGTTCAAATGGATCGACAAAGTGAGGACTTCTCCTGTATATGCGGGAAATTCCAAAAGGATGGGATGCTATGCAGCCATATCCTGAAAGTCATGATGAAAAATGACATTATCAAAATTCCAGTAAAGTACATCATCAACAGATGGAAGAAGAAGGAAGGAAAAATGTTCTGTACAAGATCAGTAATCTTACCAGTAGAGAAAACAATCCTTAGATTCAACAATCTGTCCCTGATGTTTGCTGAGATGGTTGCAGAAGGATCAAGATCTGAAGAGAAACACGACTACCTCGCCAACGACATCAGATAACTACAAAACAAGGAAAACAAGGAAACCACCGTATGTCTTAAAACCTGGATCAGAACCAACGAACAGACGCCAAGCATGACAAAAATTGACTATCTACAAAAACAAAATAGAGAGACATAAAATAGAGAGACATAAGTTACAAAAAGTTTGGAAAAGTTGTTGGCACACATAAAAATTAAGTTTAGCCCTGGGCTGTAAAAGACCACTACACTAAACTAACAGTATAGCATACTTCAATCTGAACAAAAGGGTAAATAACTTGGCAATGGCTGAGTAACAGTAACATACATCATTTAGAATTCAAAGTGTAAACTAATATGATGACTGAGGGCAGCATCACACATCGTCTAGACTAAAACTAATATGATAACTACTGTCTAAACACAAGCTACTGACTGAATCAAACGGATGATATCAGATCACATCATCAGATAAGTACATTAATAAATGCTCACTACAGGAAAGCACAGGCAGCCAATATATGGAGAACAATACAAGAAATGGAGATCACTTACGAGCTTCTTCCTTGTACGAACTGAGAACCCATCAGTTTTTGAGAATAATGAATCAAGGAACACGAATAACATTTCACCCAGATCCACAACAAATAAAAACCAGTGGTCTCCATGAAGAACCGGGAAGAACAGCTACAGGAAACAAAACATAAATTTAAAAAAAATATGGAGGAATATAAAAACTACAAGAAAAATTACCAACAAATGAATAGTCTTTACAATCGCTCATTAAGACATCCTAAAGTAAATCATAAAAAATAATTATCCATACAAAATATAAGGTTTCAGAAGCATTAAGGTTGAACAAAGAAAATACAGAACACTTACAGAGACAATTGAGAAAAAATAATGTTTTAGAGAAATTGTTGGCCTCTCATCCAAGAAAAACTTTCGGCACATACAATTAACAATAAAGTTACATACTTCATGTCTAGGGGCCATCGAATCACCCAGAGAAAAGCAGTTCAAAAAGCAGCCCCCTATATTGACAATAACAGACCTAAAAATAAACAAAGAAGTCAAAATAGATATAAATATTATCAAGCTCAGAAAAAATTATTAACAAGTTCAAAACTTACATGGAATGAGTACCATTTGCCAACAAACAAACAACATCATAAAACTTCTTTTGTTGGGCAGTGATAGGGAATTTGCTAGATTTGAGCGAACATTGAGCTCCAGCAACACTAGCAGCATGAACTGTATCAGAAAAAACTCCACTCACAAAAGATAAGGCAGGTGATCCTTCATTCATAGCATCACTTCTTCCCTTAGCAGTCACAAAATTTGTGTTATAAAAGTCTTCATTATTACTACACATCTTATTCAGCTTCTGGTTCAAAGTGTTTTCTTTAACAAACTAAACTTCAGAAGATTTCTATACCAAAATAGAAAACATGAATACATATTAAAAAAATAAAAAATTAAATATGAGAAAAAAAACATACAGACAAAAAAAGGCAAAAGAGAGAAAAAACCTTCTTTCCCGGGTGATTGTTAAATTTTGAAGCTGGTTCAAAAAGAATTCTTCTAGGAAAATAGTTCTCTTTTTCAGCACAAAGAAACTTCTTCATATGGTGGTTTCCTACAAAACAAGGAAAACATAAAATAAAGGGTTGTTTTGGATTGAATCTAACTTAACAGCAAACAACAAAAAATTGCAAACAAACTTTTAACCAGAAAAACATACCTAACTCAGGACAAATGGGCTCATCATCCTTGCGCTTAAATGTACATATAGGTGTACACAACTGATTATCTAACAACAAATAGGAAAAACAAAAAATAATAAAGATAACTTATGGGGAAAATTAAAAACAAACTATAGTGTAAGCAATATAAAAACTTAACTGTTAATTGGTGACACACCAACAACCAACTTCAATATTTCAAACAACATCTTCTCAGATTCCTCCCTCTCCTTCTTTGGCTTGCTAATGCAATATTTGTCGAAGATTTGAGAAATTTCAACAGCCAACTACAATATAAAAATAAATAAATAACATGCTTGATAACCAAATAACCAAAAAACAGTCTGCATACCTTATCATTCATTGAGCAACCAAGAACTGATTGAAGCCTTGATTTAAAGCCACCGAAATCAGAGTGCTTACAATCATAAAAGTCAGCAAGAAGTCCCTAAAAAATGGGAACATTACATATTTCTCACAAAAATAAAACAATATAGCAACTATCATATCTACTGATCAAACCTTTTGATTTTTAATATCCTTCAAAATAGAACCTGTCAGCTTGCTTTTCAACTCTTGTATCTTCTGCAAAAAAAAAAGCAAAGCTGATCATCCAAAATAAATAATAGAACCAATCCAAAAATGCCAAACAACAAAACTCAGCATGATGAATGAGATGCAATAAAATACAAACCTCCTTCTTAAAGATCTGAAATAAAGCTTCATCAATAGTATCATCATCATCAACAGGAAGAGAAGCCATCTGCAAATCTACATAAAAATAGGCTAATTTAAACTTATCCAAAACAAGACTAAAACAAATAAAAAGAAACCATAAGCATTCCATAAAAACATATAGATTATATACTTATGAACGCACACACACATACCAATTTGAGTAGAGAAGCCTGAATTGGTTAAACTAATAATTGGTGCATCAGGTGAACACATATTAGTAAAACACAAAAAACATTTCACAGAGCTATTTTCAGCATAGATTTACATTTCAGTGTGCTATTTCCACATAATAATTCACTTTCAGAGAGCTATTTTTCACACTGCATGATCAACATTTGAATGGTTGTTGTCAAATGGCAGCACTCAAATTCACATTAACATATCAGATAGGCTCCAAAAAAGCAGATAACACTGGCATTCACAACTCAGATGGATTTTTAGAAAAAAAAGTGAGATGGAAACAACATTCTGATAGCATGCATGCACTGCAAAACGTCGAAGGAATCAGAAACCATCCTTCATGCTATTTATAGCAGTTTTCACATGCAGCACACATTCACATTCAGAAAACTGCAATACAAACCGCATCCATACACGGCACCACAGTGATAGCTCTTCAAATCGAGGAGGAGACGACCACTTCTTCCCTTAAAGCGTCGCCAACCACTCAGCCGCCAGCCTACACTCCATTCTTCCTACATCGACTACCCACACCTCAGCCGGTGCCCAAGCCCCTTCAGCAATTCCCAACAACAAATGACACAAAACATAAGCCAACGCCCCTCGAATATTCCCACAGCACAACTACATTGCGGCCGTAGAAACATGGAAACGCACGCGGCAAAGGCGGCGCCCCAACCACAGCCCACCATTGCGCAAGGCGAGCAGTGCGCCCCCATCCCCAACACCCCGCTGCAGCTCAGAGGAAAAGCCAGCGAAAACTCCGACCCGCCGCACGGCGAGGAAAATCCGCCACCCACAAACAACTCACCAGACCTCACATGCAAAGTGCCACCGACAGCCTCCGCCTCACCCACATCAGTACTAAAGCAAAATCAACAATCGAAGGGTGAAAAACTTACAGAATCAATAGTCCGGATCTCCCTCTCCTGCTCCGACCGGCACCTACCTCTTTTACTGGACAGCGACTCTGCGGCCGTAGGCTCAGGGGGCAGCGGCGGCGAGGCGAACCGGCGAGGCTGCGGCGAGGATAATCGCCGAGGCAAACTGGAGAGCCGGCGTCCCCGTGACGCCGTGGACGCGGAAGAAATAAAATACCAAAAAGAATTTGGGGGAAAAGAAGGAAACGGTCGGAGGAAAAGAAAAGAAAAAGCGGGCGCGGATTTCAAAAATAGCAGGTCAGGTTTCGAATGAGGCCAGATTGGAATCCAATACGTGGATAAACACCCAAAAATCAGCACCAATAT
>DXKC01012529.1:0-10301 GCA_031170775.1 Cymbopogon citratus
TTTGAGGAACATGTTTCGCTAGTAACCATTCCCACTTCTTACTTATGTTTGCACGTGGGATAGTGACACATTTATTTCCGAAAAAAAATCTTGAACAGCACCACAGCTTTTGTTTGGTCTTTACTACGATAGTATCAGTGTCCATGTTCATGGCAGTACATATTTTAATTTCTACTTCGGGTTTGTAACATGCAGTACATATTTCTGCATTAGTTTTGGGATCATAAAGTCTTGCACAGTTTCTAACTGGTTGCTGCCTTGTATTATTACACTCTGTTGTGGAACCATAAGAGCTTATTAAGCCTTTCCTATTGTGCTCTAGTAATATCAGTTTCTTCTATGCATTACAGCAGATTATATAGTTCTGGTAATCATACAGTGACTGATATGCAGAACAACAGCATTGTTCAATAATGCTCGGTTTGTTACAGAAGTTCTGCGGCATTATCTACTTGAAAAAGTTGTGTGGTTTATTCCAGTTAGATTACTCTTGTTTATGTTCTCCTAAACCTTTTTGTCTATGCAATCAGTTACATTTTGTTTGGAATGCTTCCATTATTTTCTGGAATTGATCTATTTCGGACAGTATTCTGGATATGTGATGCTATTAGCTGCAGTTGCGTAATGCTTCAAATCATCGCAACACCATTTCTATTGCAGGAATCAGTGCATTAGTTTTATACATGTCTGTTTGATTAAAAACAACAACTTTGTTGTTTGGACCTCACTTTGTGTTTGTTGAAAGACAACTCATTCATATTGTGTTCTTGGTGAACATTGTAGTCCATTCTAATTCTTTTTTTCAAGGGCTTCAACTGTTCTATGAATTGATGGTTGTTCAGTGATTTCTTACAATATGTATCTAGTGTGAGGAATCAAGATAGCCTGCTTTTTGTATGGATATTTCTGATAATCTGATGTTGCTTATATCCAACAGACAAGGAATTTGCTCCGGATTGCCATATACAACATAAGCTACATCAGAGGCCTATTCCATGAGAAGTACTTCAGTGATAAGTCGGTTCCAGCACTAGGTTAGAATTGGCAATAACTTCAAGTGTAGTATCTATGTCCAAATCAACAGCTGCTGTCATTACCTCAAAAACACTTTTATTGCTGCAGAGATGAAGATTAAGAAGCTGATGCCAATGGATGCTGAGTCAAGGAGACTGATTGATTGGATGGAGAAAGGTGAAACATGTCCTTAGCTCATTCATTGTCTACTACCTAACAATTGCTACCTATCTCGTTTACTTTTTAAAAGACTGGTATTTTGTTTGTTTTGGACATAGATATGATATGCACATCTCTCACAATTTTTGTTTCTAACTTATATCAGCAAATTCTCTTAAAAATTTAATAATTTCATTGTACGTTTGAGGAAAATTGTACTTCTATGTATTCTACAACATATTGTTTAAGAACAGAGGTTGTGTGTGACATTATTGTCCTGGTTTTATATGTGATCAACTTATGAATCAAATTTTTAGGTGTCTATGATGCTTTGCAAAAGAAATATCTCAAGACACTCCTCTTTTGTATCTGTGAGAAGGAGGAAGGCCCAATGATTGAGGAGTATGCCTGTAAGTTTCCCCTTGTGGAATTGCATATCAGGTTGGACTGGGGGCTTATAATGCGTCATTCTTTCCCTACAGTCTCATTTAGCTACCCCAACACCAGTACCGAGGAAGTTGAGATGAACATGAGCCGTACAGGGAGCAAAAAGGGTAGTACTACATTCACTTCAAATGCTTCAGAAGTAACTCCTGATCAGATGAGGTACTCTCATACCTTGGATGTTAATTTTCTTGCATGAGCACGCAGTCTTTGTAAATGGACTACTGTTGCATTCAGAATGTTATGATTTGAAACAATTCAACATTATGGTTTTGTTGTGTAAGAACATGCTGAACAATTCAGGTATATGGGTTTAATTATCTATCTGTTGGCTAAGATAAAAGTATACAGTTCCATTAAAACATGAACAGATTATACCTATTCAGTTCAATTTTATGCGGACCAGGTGCCATTCTTGACTTGCCCTACAGAAATCTAGTGATTGAAAAACGCGCTCAGGCGTGTTCTAAAAATAACAGAAATCTAGTAATGAATGAAGGTCATCATCCTTGTATAATGGGGCTATAGTGCATCCTGTAGATCAATTAATTTATTCAATTTTTTTATTCAATGTGTCTGTTGGGTGGGAAAATGACATTTTTAATATATGATGTTCCCTGACATATGTTTTTTTTTTTCAGGAGCTCTGCTTGTAAGATGATCAGAACGCTGGTTTCACTTATGAGGACCTTAGACCCAATGCCAGGGGAGGTATTTTCGGACATCCTGTAATTTTCTTACGAATTTGCAATCTATTGTGCTGATCTGAAACTGGGGTTCTGTTCTTCAGCGAACCATTCTAATGAAGTTGCTGTACTATGATGATATCACAGTGAGTATAACTTTTGTTCAGTTTTTTTATTTGTCCATATCGATACTTAGGGTCTGCCACAGAAACCTTGTTTTTTTTTCTCTCAACAAATGAGGACATAAATTCTCTTGTTATGTTATTCTTGAATCTGTTGGTAGAAGTCAACCCAGCTTCTTTTTCCATACTGACAGCCTGAGGATTATGAGCCTCCTTTCTTCAAGGGTTGTGCTGATAATGAGGCCGTAAATATATGGAACAAGAACCCCTTGAAGATGGAAGTGGGCAATGTCAATAGCAAGCACCTTGTGTTAGCTTTGAAGGTAAAGTGGAATGAGGCAGAAGGTCCTGACCTTTTATTTTTGAATTAAAGATGATGCTTCACACAATTTGTTCTCCTGTGAAGGTCAAGAGTGTCCTTGATCCATGCGATGATGACAATGTTAACAGTGGAGATGATGGCATGACTGTGGATAATGATTCTGATCATGATGATGACTTTTCTGACACTGAGGTTAGAACAAATAATGCTAAGATGTATTACAAGTGCCATGGCATTAATTAGCAATCTAGTGTGTTCCTAACATGAAGATACTTAACTCTATACCTGTATAACTTCTCCTTTATCTGAAGTGTTGCTTGACATTATCTTTGATTGTGTCAGGTTCATCCATCAAAGGCGGATCATTACGTCATAGCTCCTAATGGTAAGCATGTCCTCAGCAATGTTTGCATTTGCTGTTTCTAGAATTATTAACACACATTTTGTAACAGATGGAAAAAGCAAAGGTCAGGGCACTGGTACTATTTCAGAAGGTATATTTTGTTTATGTAGCTTCATTTGCAATGCATAGATTTATCCTTCCTTACTACTTAATAGAGACACATCTCTTGTTAATTTAGTAATGTATTTCTATGTCTTGGGTAATTGGGAATTTGATATATTATAGTTGTCTATGCACATCTGCTCCTCTGACTTTCTATGTTTGCAGATGATACTCAAGATGCTGCTCATGAGGAAGAGCTAACTTCCCAAGTAAAGGATTGGATATGCTCAAGAGACAACGGAACGATTAATGTTTCAGATGTCCTTTCTAACTTCCCTGACATAGCAATGGTAATTAACTATTGTCCCATATCCTGGACTCCTGGTGCACTAATGCATGTAAATCAACCGATAGTTTTATATGCACACATGAGTTGCATGGCCTATTTTTGACAAACTTTTGTTGAATATTTTGCAGGAATTGGTTGAAGGTAATGCAGGAAATGATCCCTTCCTCGCTTCTGTTGAAGTCTTAAAATAGTAGCTAATGGTTGATTTTTCAGATATTATGGAGAGGCTACTTAAAGATGGTGTACTATCCAGGGCAAGCAAAGATGGTTATACTGTTAACCAGGTTAGCCTAATTGACTGTTTTTGTTTACCATATCCTATGATGTTATTCTCTTATCTGTAAAAAAAACGAACTGCTCTCACTGACAAGACATATGAACGTTTTCAGAAGACTGATCCAAGAACACCGCATATAAAGAAGGAGGCCATCATGGCAGATGTACCACCAACTGAAGTAACCAAACAAAACAATGGGGATCTGCTATATATGAAGGTCAACCTTCTTTGACCCCTAGATTTTGTCTGCGTATGTCACCTGCTGATATAACATAATATTGCAGGCATTATATCATGCACTTCCCATGGACTATGTGACAATAGCCAAACTTCAGGGAAAGTTGGATGGGGAAGCCAGCCAGAATATAGTCCGAAAGTTGATTGACAAGATGGTGCAAGATGGATATGTGAAGAATTCAGCTAACAGAAGACTGGGTAATTGATCGAATCTGTACACAGAAAGTCCTGAATGAATTATACAATTCTAGTATTTTACTGAATGGTTCATCTATTATATTTGTTTATTGGTGAAGTGGCAGTCCATCCAGTGAACTGTGATTGCAATAATTTAACTCACAATAACTACCCTTAATCAAGTCACATTTCTAGACAACTGAACCTGAAATAACTTGCATCGTTTGAAGAATTTCTGGACAAGTTTACTTGAGGTTGGAATCTGTCGTTTTAGTTAACACTAAGGCTTGTTTATGGAACTCATTGAGAATTATGCATCTCAGCTGAGATTTTGGCATGACAAGTCAGGATGCCTGATGTTGTCATTTTGTAGTCCTAACTTCCAATATCAATACTCTAAAACCACTTAGAAAAATGGAAATGATTCTACTGTGCTATGTGATACAGTGCTACCCATTAATATATTTTGTTTTTTTTACTAAACATATTACTATGCTGCTACAGGCAAAGCTGTCATTCATTCTGAATTTACCAACAGAAGGCTCCTTGAGATAAAAAAGATACTGCAAGCCAATGAAGGCGAACATATGGTAACATATCATGTACCTATAGGATTGCCGTATCGCTAGCAGTATCTAACTGCTAATTGTGGCATTGCATTTCCCTATATCAATTAAAATACTGTTATGTTATGCAGGCCATTGACACCAATACAGAGCATGCTGAGCCTGACCACAAAGACCTTCTGAGAGGCAAGTGTTAACAGCAATCTGCATCTTCACATTACTTTGACAACAATATTGACATTGCTTCAGTGACATGATGCCATCTAAATTATCTTTTCAGACCATGAAATGAGAGACGGTTCCACGATGGGTTGCCTCCACTCAGTCGGATCTGATCTTACTCGTACTCGGGAGCTACCAGAGCTGCAGCAGAATGTGTCCATGCAGAGCTGGCAAGAAGCTACTGCAGTGGGTAAGGATCAAAGCAGGACTCCCACAAGTGTACGTGAGGTATATACACAATCTGGTATCCCAGTAGTCAAGAATTGTTACAGCCAAGGGTCTTGGTGATCTCAAATATCGTGTTAAATGTACTAGTGTGAAACTTTCTTGCAGCTGGCTGTGCCTGTTTGTTCCCTGGAGAGTGGGGTGCTTGGAAAGAAAATCAAAAGATCTCTGACTGGTGGAAGTGAGATGCAGTCAACCCAGGACAAGCGATCCAGGAAGGCTAGCATGGTAAACTCAATGTTTCTGCTCATACATAACTCAATCCTATCAAGATCAATATGTTCATCTTACCCAACATCACTGCTACTGCATGACAGCATGAATGCTGAGCTGTAATTTTTCATGAAAATGCTGCAGGTGAAGGAACCAATACTCCAACATTTCAAGTGCCAAAACCCTCAGGCTCAGTGAGGTGGGGTGACACACTGTGACAGGAGTAGCTAACCTCATACTTGAGACGACAAAGTACATATCTAAGTTCAGGTCCTTGTGCAGAAAGACCAAGGTGACAACTACAGCAGTCACTGCAGAAATAGATTCCACTCCCTATGTTTCGCAAGGTAGAGGTAGAGATTCCGCGATGTAGATTCCAGTCCCAATGTTTCGCAAGATAGTAAAAGTTGCACACATCTGTTAGCCTGTTGCTCTTGTTGATCTGGTGATGAGCATTCTCTTCTACAAAATCAAACTGATGTTTATTGACACAGAAATTGGACATACGAAGCTTCTGTTGAATGAATGATATTAAATAGATTATGGAATTTATATTCCACTTATATATTCTGTTTTCATGTTGCTACTGTATGGTGTACACTCTTTCAAAACCTACCCAGGTTTACGTTACACAACTCAATACAGCAATATGCTACATCTATTAGAGCCATATTACTCTAGTGGAGCATGCTCCAATTGGTGAACTAAGAATTAAGACTATATTACAATGTTTCTCGACAAAGTGATTCTTCCTATAGCTAATGTTTCTCGACAAAGTGATTCTTCCTATAGCTAACTTATAAGTATTAACTTGTCCAACTTGAATAGTTTTGAAAGCAAGGAAATTGGCAAAAGATGACTTGTCCCTCAGTTTTTATGCAAACATTTATGTTTGTTATTTTGGAAATGAAAAAAAAAACTACTACATCATCTTCTCATGTCCTATGCGCTAATCACCTTAGCTAATGAAAATGGAGCTATTTACAGAAGAGACTGGAGGAAAGTGTGTTCAAATGTTTCGTTCACATTTACTTGTCAGTTTCAGACAAGCTAAAGTTTATTGACTTTTTCGTCCCAAAAATGCCAAACACCCCGTGACTAAAGTAGTTTAGTCCCCTTTAGTTTCCAAGGGGTGACTAAACGTCACTAAACTTTAGTGGGGAGTAATCTTTAGTGGGGTGAAAAGTGATAGGAGGCAGTATATTAGCATTGAGGAGAACACATTATCCTTATAAAAAGAACACATTATTGTCAGCAAGGGAACAAAATAACAATATATTTAGAAGCATACCCCAAAAACTAAAATATATATGACCATCTTTGTGCTAACATGAAGATTCTTTTGCAATAGATCCATCCTATACACTTAGATTCCATTTTAATCTTTCTCTGACTTTAATAATACTACCTACAAGGAACTAACCTGAATTGGTAAGACTACCTGCAAGGCAGCCTTGTACAACAGATGAACAAATTGGTTTCAATTTCAAACCATGCTTTCCACTTTTTCGCTACTCATACTGTATACAATAAAATCCACTATGGTGTCTAAAAAAACCTATGGTGTCTAATCATGCTATTCTTAAAGAATCAAGCTGTTTCTCTAGCCTCAACTCTGCGGGATCATTCAGCACACAACTTACAGCTTTCTCCCATCCAGTTGACACCAAAGCATTCACCTTCGCTAGTCGGCACAACACTGACTCTAGCAATACCACATCTCCTTCCTTCTCAATCCCCTGGACAAACTTCTGTGCGCCATCCTTGCTTGGTGCAAAACCCTTGAAAACCATCTCATCCAAAACCTGGTTTGCTTCAAGAAACTCCCCAGAAGCACACATCCCATCAAAGAGCATTCTGTAGGTCACCACATCTGGATGGCACCCCTGCCTTGGCATATCCTCAACCAATTCACTCGCATCCCGCCACCGGCCCAACTTGCACAACCCCGCAACCAATGTATTATAGCTCACCACATCCGCCTTGCACCCATTCTTCTGCATGTCTTCAAGTACTGCAAATGCACCATCAAAATCCTTCTCATCCTCACAAAAGCCTGCAAGCATTGCATTGTACACCACCCTATCAGCCACGATCCCCCTCCCCTTCATCTCCTCCAGCAATCCAACTATCGCGCCTTTTCGCCCTACCCGGAACAACGCCCGTACTAGCGTCGCATATACAGCAGAATCCAGCACAATATCTGCCGTCCCTGACATCTCTTCCTTGAGCATCAACGCGGCATCCACATCCCCTTTCTCACAGAGCCCCTTGATCAGACTTGTATACACATACGCATTCGGCAACACGTCGTACTGCCTGACCATCGCTTCCTTCATCTCGAAAGCGTCTTCCAGTAGGCCAGCATCGCACAGCGCGGCGACAAGGGTGCCGAACGTGACTACAGTCGGCGCGATGCCCCGTCGCAGCATTTCGTCGAACAGGTGGCGCGCATGATCCAGGGAGCCGGACGCAGCCGCGGCCCGCATGAGAATGTTATAGGTGCACGCGTCCGGCGGGATCCCAGCGTCACGGCAGACGGCAAGGAGGTCGCGGAGGGGCGCGCGGCAGGCGAGCAGGGCGTGGAGGAGTGTGTTGAGGGCCCTGGCAGTGCGGGGCCCGGGGAAAGCCTGGTGCGAGAAGGCGCGGCGCGCGGCGGCGGGGAGGCGTGCGCGGCCGTAGGCGGAGATGACGCGGCAGAGGAGCTGCTCGCGGGGCCGGGGACCCGGGGAGGAGGAGGATGCGAGGCGGGAGAGGACGGACTCCATGGCCGGGAAGAGGCGCGCGGCGGCGAGCCTGGAGATGATGAGGTCGTAGCAGCGAAGCGAGTAGCGGAACGGCGTCGCCGCGGAGGCAGGAGGGTTGAGGAAGAGGCGGAGCGCGGCGGCCGGGTCCCGCTCGCGGCGGAGCGCCGCGGCGAGGTGGTACGACGAGAACTTTTTGTTGCCCGCCATGGTTGGCGGCGTTGCGGTGGGGAGACACGTGTTACTGGACAAGGCAGTGATCAGTGAATCAGTGATGTAGTACGGGCAGCAGGGCACCATTCCCATCAACATCATTCAAGGGAGTTATGCAGAATGTTGTCAGAAAAAATGGAGTTTATGGCGGATGCAGAAACGAGTTACGAGGGGCTAAAATCATACGTACTAAATAATATTTGCAGAAACATTGTATAAAATCCTAAAATATCTTTCTATCCTAGCATAATATGTCTTATGATATAAAATATTACAAATTAAATCATGATTAATAGAAACTAGACATTTGCATCTGTTTATAAAAACAAAATTGAACAAAAATACGACGAAACTAGACCGAGTCTCACCGGGTGTGTTTGGTTGGCTGTATATCCCCAACCAGGCTTCCTGGGAGCCCAAATTGGCCCGTTTGGTTGCCTGCACAAGCCCTTTAGCCTGCTTTTATCCTTGTGCAGCCGTACTGGCTTGTGCTGGGCGAGGGGGAACGGCCGAATCGGCCGTTCTCGTGGATGCAGCCTAGGGCCAGCTCCACTCGGGCGCAAGTGGTGGGCCTGGTTGGCTTAATCCTGGCCACCGTATATAACACGAGCCTCACCGCCCGGCTAGGGTTTGGTCCTGGCACTCACCTCAGCAGCCGCTCGCGCTCTCCTTTCTCGCCCACTGCCGCTTCTTTCCTCCGTCCTCCGGCCGCCGGCGGCGATTCTCGTCTGCCGCCCTCCGCTGGTAAGCCCCGCCCCCCCGCCCCGGTCGTCGATAAGGCCCCCAGCCGTTGAGTGCTCAATCTACTCTGTTTCCCTTTGGTTGCGCAATGTTGTACCTCATTTTTGGCCGATTTTTTCGATGAGCTTGATTTAATGGTCGATGATGTTCATGGATCTGGGTGGCGCACTAGATGGTGTCGCAGCCGGTCATAGAAATGGGTTAGGGTGCCTAGTCATACTGTTGGTAGTTCGTCCATTTGGTTGCAGTGAACCCTAGTTTCATCGCAAATGCTGTTAAAATCCTTCTTTTTCCCCGGATCTGGGTGGCGCACCCTTTGTTGACGCAGCTGATCCATCGATTTGTGCTACACCTGTGTCTAATTGATGTTCCATTGCATGTCTAGCGCCATGGATCCTGTGGTTAGGCATCGTCAACTCATCCGTAGGGGCGCTGCCTTGGTTGTTGTGATCTCTGCCTGGATGTTTCTCAAGTTCAGGCGTCTGTCGAACTCTAGGGTTGGGATTCGCTATGGTCCTATGACTGGCAGCGAGCAAGAAAGGGCAAAAAACCTTAGGTTCATCTATCATTCTACTGATCGTCGTTGTGTGGTGTTGCTTAGGACGAGGAGAGCCCCTTTCTTTCAGCTGTGCGGCCTGTTTCGCAACCGGGGTTTGCTCAGGGACAGCATCAAAACCAGTATTGAAGAACAGGTTGCAATGTTCCTCTTAGTTGTAGGCCACAACCAGAGGTTCAGAGTCCTCACACCCATCTTTAGGCGTTCCCTTGAGACCATCAGTAGGTACTTTCATGAAGTCCTTCATATTGTTGGTGAATTAAGGGCTGAGATGACTGTACCACCATCTACATCTACACCTGTTCATCCAAAGATAAACAATGACAGAAGATGGAACCCCTTTTTTAAGGTTGGAGTCTTTCACTGCACATTAATTTTCTCTGCCAAATTAGGATTTCCTTGTTCACCAATTGTTGTTTGTATAGGATTGTGTTGGGGCTATTGATGGGACTCATATGCTAGCTAGAGTTCCATCTAAGCACAGGGCAGCTTTCATGGGGAGGAAGCACTCAACTACACAGAATGTCCTTGCAGCCATTGATTGGGACTTAAGATTCACTTATGTCCTAGCTGGCTGGGAAGGATCAAC
>DXKC01012542.1:0-10598 GCA_031170775.1 Cymbopogon citratus
TTTTTTTTTCTTTTTTTTTTGAGAAAACATTTTCAGATATAGTTGTGCATGAAAGCAATCAAGCATGGCAATTTAAGAAGCAATATAAATTCAGGCAATCTATTATTAGCGTACAGCTCTTTCTGCAAGAACTATGAAACACTGAACTGAACAAATTATAGAGATCAACCATCAACATTAAACTTGGTACTCACCAGACAGGGCTCTTTATATACAGTCACAGAGGGAAAATGGGAATTTACTGAAAATATAAATGCAGGGGACAAATTTCAGTTTCTTAAAGCTGATATTTGTTTCAGAATAGGAACAAAAGTTGCAGAAGTAATTCTGATCATCTATGCCAATATTGGAATCATTCTGATCAAGCACCAGCTGAGTAATCAATCACAAATTCATGACACAATAGGATGCTAGTTGTGTATACTGTTCATCTTCAATATGTTAGGAACTTAGTGTAATGCTAACTAGCAAATAACAACTGGGCGGTGACCAGTGAATAAGTTATAGCAGGAACATGGCAGAAGTCTACCTCTGCAGCTTCACGTGCAACCAACAAGGACAATCTGCCTCTGTACAATTTTTGCTCCTTGTCTTAACAAATCTTCAGGGAGCACACAGGACTATGCAAAGGGAAATTTTACAAAGATCCATCTATGCAGGATGTCAGGAAGGGTTAGGAACTAGTCAAAGTGGCTATGTCAACTTTGCATCTAAAGCCTTTATCCATCAAGATTCAAGACTATCTTGAACTGCCTTAATGCTGCATTCCCTCAGCTCTTTCTATGTCAATATCCCCCTGCAACATTGCTGCATTCCCTCAGCTTTTTCCATGTCCGTTCCCCCTGCAACATTACACAAGACTCATTCCTTGAGTTTACATCAGAAGTAAGGTACAAACTGAACAAGACAAATTGAATGGAAGAAGAAAATAACAGTCCTAAATCACAAAATACAATTTGTGGAAGAAATATTTTACTGCACTGAGCACAAATATGAGTGCTGCATCAAGAGCTACTGAAAAAGAACAAATATTGTACCATTTCAATAGGAACTCTATTAGGTCCGTTAGCATCTTAGGTTCCTTGTCTAATTGGTTCTCTTCTCTTATGCAGAGAATCCATCACTGACCCTTCAGGCTGCTGAACTGTTCTATCAGATGGGTCCAGGTTGCTTAGACCCCAGGTATACATGACAAATTTCCGCACCTGTTACCAGCAAAATCAATATGCTTTATTGATCATGGATACAATCAGAATAATATAATGATCAAATTTAGTACAAGCCATTCTTCACCTTATCCCAATTTTTCTGAGCACGTCGTTTGCTCAGAATTTTCAGCATTCTGGTATCCTCGTCATGAAGCTTCTTTATCCTTGCTTCACACTGGAAACACGATGTGTTAATAACACAAGCAGTTGCATAACTTCCATTTTATTTTCTTGCTATGATAAACAGACAGCTCATAGTTATATTCCATTGTTGTTGGCTATTTTCCCTTCCCCAGACCCCGCAGTGCGGGAGCCTATGGCACTAGGTAAAGGCAATTTGGCAAAGACTTACTTGAGCCATGAGGCAGAGACAAACTGCCACACTGAAGGCATAAAGGCCACCAATACTTGCGAGTATACTAACTGCAGATAACCGTCTCCATTAGATGCTATAAATGTAAAATCTTTGCATAAAGGACATTGTTTCATGAGCCTCACCTGGGCCTACTACACTCTCATTGCTGATCTCCACAATGTAGTCTGAGAGATAACTTATGTAAAGAGTAGTATTCACCACTCCATGCCTGGGGTTTTGCAGGGACGAATTCAAGCTGCCAACATCAGAGAACGTAGATCCTTGAGTGAAGTCCTGAACCAGTGGCTGCAAGAGCCTCAGGTTACCAAGATTGTTATATATCTGAGGGAACAGCTGGATCTTCAGAACATTCGAATCTCTTCCCCTGAACGTCTTCAACTTGCCATCATCAGCATAACCGTCAGAGTTCATCGTACCACTCACAAAGCTCATGTGCTGTTTGTTGCCATGTTGCCTTGCGGTCAGATTGAACTGGAAACCAACAGCGGTTGCTGGCTGCCCCGGCAGGTCGACAAATTGCCAGGACACATAGTGGTCTCTCGGAGAAACCCGGCATCCATTACATCTGAGCGTAATGGATGGCCCCTGGCTTGTGTTTGTGCAGCTGTAGGTGAACAGAGTTGGCAGGGGAACCACCCTGAAGTCCATGGACCCTGGTGTCCCCATTGCTACCGTCGAAGGAGCAACTACTTGAGTGCAGGACATGCTGGAGACAGTTGTGATGTGGAACTCAAGATCGTTCACGAAAGACAGCAGGTCCGGAGCGTTGGCTGGCTTGACTCGATGCATCTCAAGGCTGCGCCTTTTGATGGCTTGATACAAGAGCCTGTAATAATCTGAGAATAAATTAGATATCATAAGTGATAACTAATAAAAGCAAGCAGAGGAGCCTCTTTATTTTATTTTATTTTATTTTTATTTAAGGTCTATGAGCAGAACTTACACAGTCAATAATCCAGTGAAGATGATCAAGCTAGCGACTGAAAATGTGCCACCCAACTCGGTTTTCCTTTTCTTTAGCACTTGCTGATCCCCCTGGACATTTTCAGGAGGGAAAATCATGTGACTCAGGAAAAACTTTTTTAGTTTCAAATATGAGCATGAACATCAATGAACGGAGCAAAAATGTATAATCTGTTCCGGCAGGATTACAAGGGAGTTGGTGCATTCAGATTCAGCTGAGAATATAGCAATCACCTGTAATAAACTATACAGTCAGAAGGGACAGCAGGGAACATTTGCGAGGCAGGAAATTCAAGATGTCCAATTGACCAAGCAAGTAAAAGTTTCACTAAATTCAAAGACAACAGCCGCGTCATGGAAATGAAGCTATGCATGTTGGAAGTTTCAGTTAACTTACGGGTATTGGTAAGGCTGGTAAATCATTGAAGAAATCAAAGATAGTGCTGACTGAAACAAAGAAAACCGTTCCACATCGATCAAACTAAAATCACTTGTTCCTTGGTTGCTGGCATGTAAACTCCAGTTTTATATAGTATAAAATGGTTTCATAAAACTCTCCACACCTAGAAGCTCATCCATAATTTATTGAAACATTCTGATGCCAATAATATTGCAACTAGTCACCTAGCGATAAATGATAATTAATAAAAGCAAACAGAGGATCTGATTAATGTTTCAGCTGAGAATACAGCAATTACATGTAATAAACTATACGGTCAGAAGGAACAACAGGGTCATACATTTGTGTAGTAGGTAGGAAATTCAAGATGTCCAATTGACCAAGCAAGTGAAATTTTCAATAAATTCAAAGACAACAGCCGCGTCATGGAAATGAAGCTATACAAGTTGGAAGTTTGAGTTAACTTAGGGGGATCAGTAAGGCCAATAAATCATTGCAGAAATCAAAGATATTTGACTGAAACAAAGAAAACCATTCCACATTGATCAAACTAAAGTCACTTGTTCCTTGGTTGCTTTATATAGTATAAAATGGTTGCCTAAAACTCTCAACACCGAGAAGCTCATCTATAATTTATTGTAGCACTCTGATGCCAATAATATTGCAACTAGTCACCTAGCGAAGACACGTGGATCTAGAAACCTTTCAAAAATCTAAACTACAAGACTTACTCGAAATACAATGCGCATTGATTCGTTTCTGGTTAAATTTGTGCAGAATCGGCATAAAACTCATGAGTTGGTACTGTAATTGCAAAAGAGGAAAAGCAGCACAGCAAACAAGAGGAACAGGGAGCGGACCGTCCAGTGGCTGTTGTCGAAGAGGCAGTCGAGGCGGCTGATCCAGTACCGAGCCCGGAACATCCTCTTCTCCCCGCGGGGGTCCCGGCCGGCGAACCTGGCGGCGGCGCAGAAGGCGAGCCAGCAGAGGAGCGACGCGAGGGTCGCCTCGAGGATCACGGCCTGGGACTGGGTGAGGCGGCGGATGGCGTAGATCGACAGCACGGGCTCCAGGAAGTAGAGGCTGTGGTTCCGCGGCGCGCCCACGGAGCCCACCTGCCAGTCTCCCCACCCGCCGCCCGGCATCGGCGCGCAGCTCGCGGTGCCGTTGCCGCTGCGGTAGAGGTAGTACCCCGGATCGCAGGCGCAGAGCGTGGCGTTGTACGCGAACATGCGCGCCGCCGCGCAGGCCGCCATGCTACTAGACTAGACCCCAAGCTTCCGAAGCTGCGCTGCAGAGAAGAATCCGGTAGCTTTGTTTTGTTCGGTTCTCTTCAGGTTTAAATGGGAGCTTAGCTTTGCTTGCTTGCTTACTCAGCTCAATTAAGAGGAGCTTTGGTCTAAACTTCTAGGAGTACTTCACAATTTTTTTAAGTTGAAAATCAACCTTCTTTACCCTTTCTGACGAAAATCATGTGCCGAAAAGAGATGCCGAGCAAATTATTAATAAACACTAGTATAATACCCGCTATGATTTTATCTTGGACATACTAATAAATATAACTAGGAGAATTCCCCGCGCGTTGCCGCGGGTATGAAGAAAAAATTTAAATAAGATTAGAATGGTAATCAATAAGAATTAGGTGATGTATTTGTAAAATGCTACTTAGAACTATAAAAGAAATCTACAATCTCCATTACGGTCAAACTTTAGGAATTTTTAAATGCTAGTACCAAGAACTAAAATAAACCGATGGCAATTAATATGATTTGCACTGAAACACATAATCTATCATCATTTATCAAATAACACACGCAGTGGCGGACCCCACTTTTTACCTCTGGGTATGCGCAGCAAAAAAAATTTTATGCAATTCAGTAAACTATACACAATTCGGTAAAAACATATTCTAATTCGGTAAAACCATATTCTAAAACCATATATTGTTCAAAGGAAATACAAAATGCTTCAATATATTGCCAAATAAGAGACTTTACAATATTACTTGTTGATCTGTGGCTTTCTCAATGACATGAATGTCTCAAAGCAGCAGCCGCCGCCGCCTTCTTTGCTGCTTTGTCAAAATGGGATCGAATGTCTCCTCCACTTCTCTTCATAATTATCATAATTCTGAAAAAAAATACTTTAGCAATTAGCAAATGTACATGTACTGGTACTCTAGTGCGATATTGAATCATTATTGACACACTGTGATATACTCAGATACAAATACAATCGAGGTGCTGCAACTCACGTACTACAAATACTTTAGCGATATTGATTTATTCTGAAAAATATTGAATTAGCAATTAGCTTTGAACTCACGTGCTGCAACTGATCGATGTTCAGTCGCTCATCGTCGTCGTCGCCTGGTCGTCCGTCTAGCTAACAGATCAAAGGTTGAGTCGCTCGCCGACGTCAGAGCGGATCGTCGGAGGCTCGGACTCCTCGGAGGGGATCGCCAGGACAGGGACCCGGTCATGCCGTCGTGGTCGCGGCGTCGCCAAGGATCGCCCGTCAGCCGTCGCCGCCCTCGCTGGAGCGGCACAGCAGGAGCAGGATCGTCGCTCGTTGCCTCTCCAATCTCTTTGTTCTTGACCGATTCCCTCGATCGGTGCCTCCGTGATTTCAGCGCAGCTATTGCGTCCGCGGATTACACGCACCAGCGCCGCGTCGGGAAGAAGGCGGCGTTGCAGAACTGGGATGCAAGCGAGGGATCGGGGAACGGAGGTGGCACTGATGTACGATGGACCTGATCCGCTCGACGCTAGTGTACGATGGAGGTGGGAGGCGGACGGTTGGCAAGATAGCGCTGGAGGACGGGGAACGGGAGGCGGCGACCTACAGGGAAACGGAAGAGGCATGTGCAGACGGTAACTGAAGCTTGCTGACGTGGCGCAAAGAGATCACAGAGAATTAGGTAGGTGGGGTTTGTTTATATAAGAGTAGTAGATTATTAGTACATTATTCTGTAAAATTGACTAATGTTAGAAAAAAAAATAGCTACAACAACACTATGACCGTCCAAAAATAGCTAGAAAACGCTATGACCGTATATTTATAAGGATGGGGTACGGCGTTTGTGCGGCAGTTTGATTTGCATAGTGGATTCTGTGTCACTGGACACCTAGCTTTAATTTACAAATTCAGTGACGGTTGTGCTTAGTTATTATTATTATTATTATTACTAGAAGAAAACCCCGCACGTTGCTGCGAGAATTGCAAATGAAATTATACTAATACGATAATTTTTTAGCATTTTGATATGGACAACTAAATATATGTTAGTAAATGGTGTTATTTGCTAATGTGAGTAACTTGAATGAAACATAATGACATGTGTTAGTTGGATGTGTTTGTGGATGATGACGTGGACACTTTGCATGATAAGATAGAACATGCTAGTGGGATATTGAGTGGATGCTGATGTGGACACTTTGCATGGCAAGAGAAATAGCTAGTGGGGTTTATCTTTACGAGAGATATAGATAATCCTCACTTACATATTTCTCTGCCTCCTTAGCCACGTCAGCCAATTTCAGTTACCCCCACCCACGCCTCGAGCACTGCCCATCCATTCATCCGAGAACAGCGAAGGTCATCAGGACCGCCGCCGTATCCTCTCCGAACAATCCCTTCTCTCGCTCCTACCCCACGGCTTTTCCCTTCACACATGCTTCTTCATCTTGTCCACAGCCACCCACGCCTGCCACCAAAATCAATGCAAACACATCTAGAAGAAATTGAATCGTCATGTTACCTTCGTGTTTAAATAGCTTGCCAATTATCTTTCTTACCTTCACCGTGCTCAACAACGTCTTGCATGCTGCAGAGAAGAGACCTCTGCTGCCATGGCCCTCTCCGTGCTTGCTACTGCACCTCTCTGCAGCTTCCTCTATGTATCCGCATCGGCACCGGCACTGGCCGTGTCTACCTCGGCGTTGGCTCCCTCCATCTTGGCGCCGCCACCAGCCGCTCCCCTTGGCTGCTCCACATCCAAGACGCCCTGCATCTGTACCGCACCGAAGGAGTCACATAGGAAGAGAGAGGAGGGGGCTCGCCGTCCTTGCGCTGGGAGAAGACGAGAAGTAGCAACGGCGGAGTCTTTTCGAGTGGTCCAGAAGACGTAGATAGGATAAGGTAGTTCTCAGGGGAACGGATTCACTGCAGCGCGTATGTAGACTGTATCCACTACGTATGCATCCTTAAACGTGCGATGCTTGGACATCAACCGAATCAGATGCTCGCGAAAACATCGGGGCGCCGCCTTGTACGTACCATGCTCGGCTTGGCTTCCTCGGCTTGCCTTCATCAGCATGTCAGCTCGTTTGATGAGCGTGGCAAAACACAGCTGACCTCTTCTTACCTTCGGATTCAAGGAACCGGCGTCAGGCTTTCGATGCAAGCTAGCACCTCCGCTGCAACGACGAGGTGTCGCCGGGCGCCAGAAGCTCCGCCACGTCCACTGTGCCGCTCCTGGCCGCTAGCGCGCCGTCATCCTCGACGCCGCAGCACGCGTTCGCCGCACACATCGTTGTCTTCCAATTCCCGATGCCGACGCGAAGAATCTGCACTGCCTGGCCGGGTTCCGGTCGTCAGTGTATCTGGATTTCTAGAAGATTTGTTGCACGAGCAACAGAAGCTCCGGTGAGTTGCTCCCAATCTACGTCAATCCTTTGCTGATTGAAAACCATTGTGTGCAGAGATAATGATAATTTCAAACTTGTTTGTCCACACCTGTAGGGTAGAGTTAGGGGAAACAAAAGGGTGCCATCAATTGCAACTTCAAATCACATGGAATCATTACCTCGGGTGCCTAATTTCTATGTAGCTTAGGGTTTAAGGTTTCACTCGGTAGAATGGGATGCATACTTTAGATATTATACTGACTATTGCCATCTGAGTTCATTCATTTACTTGATACCTCTAAACTGTGTGTTATCAAATTCATTACGGCAAATTGATGCTACATAAAGTATATGTTTTTACTTAATGCAATTCCCCCACAAAAATTAGTGGTACGCCTCTAAAGGTGCAAAGACTAAGTGGCTGCACAGTTCAGGTTGAAAAGAACACAAAGAAGAAGAAGAAGAAAATTATCAAGAAAAAAGGTGTTTCTCCTACCCATTGCCAGCTCCTTTTGTTTCTGTCATGGCTGCTTTTATACTGATTTTTTAATTTCATTATATACATGTCTGGGTCTGGCTGCCGAAGAAGCTCCAACTGATGTTGCAGAAATTAAAGATGGTGCTGACTTAGATCACTTGATCGTAAGACATGGCTTATTTTTCCATTCCTTTTTTAAAAAACTTACTGTGTGGCAATTTTTATGTACAATTTGACATTCTTTGACACAGGGACTTCAACCTGCTGGTATCGTGCAGTCTTCGACCATATTTCATCCTTTGATAAAAGAAGAGTATGTTAATGCCACAATGTCGGACTTCCAAATTTATGGGAATTCTTCTACAATGGGTGCTCGTTATATCAAGGAGGATACACAGGTCTCTTACTTGGAGTCGATGAAGTTGCTACAATGCATTCAAATGCTAGGAAATTACATTTTAGTGGAGTGTGAAATCATGAACATAAGTAACACATGTATGTTACTTTGTAATAAATTATGGAATGTTAGTACTGAATTGTTTATGTTTGTCTGCAACTTAGAACTCTTTATATATCAGTTATGTCAGTCTACAACTTACAACTTAGTACTGCTGCACGAAGACTAGACTGAATCACTATGATTCAGTTAAGTCACCTACATTTTTAAAACAAAATTTCAGAAATCAGTCGAGAAATATCATTGTAGCTCTATGTACATTTGAGATTATCTTCACCATGTTACTGATGACAAAGAGCCTGCTTTTTAACATTGTGACACATTTGTCATATTTCAGACTTCAAGACCATCTAAGGTGGCACATGTATTTCACATCCAAAAAAGTGGTGTCATGTCATATAATTTACAAATAGACACAACAGTCATCGACACTGATCCTATCTCTACAATTCTCTTTGTATTTTCCACCATATGTAGAGAATAGTTGCTGCCGGTGTACAGAACTTGACTTCCTTGCCTATAGATCTGGTGGTGGTATAAGCCACTCTTCCACCGACCTAGTACAGGAAACTAATTTAACACATTCATGGGCTAGCCTATTATATGTTCTACGAACTACTAAACAAACAAAGTTCGAAATTAGCTAAGCTCCGACTTAGATCTTAGATCTGTAGTAGCATAGGACCAATTTCAGAATTCCGGACATTGAACTTCTCCCATGAAAAGAGCATCACTTGACAGTACATCTCCATCAATAGACACTTGATACTTCTATGCTGCGCATACAGAATCCCATCTTAGCAAGCCATTGGTGATTTGATCTCGTTGCCGGCAACAGGTGTGATACAGTGGATATCAGCATCGGTGGAGGTTATGGAGGTTACGCATTAGCCGCCTCAGCATATGTCTGCACTTAAATGCCCACAGTCAATAATCACAAAGTCTCAGAAATTCTTTTTAGCATTTTAAAGTAATTTTCTCCATGCGACCGAGCAGCAGAGTGAATGGCTTGCTAAATTAGAAGTGCAATGATGTTTTTTATTCAATATTTTCGATTTCACAATATTGCCTTTTGGGTGACAGTTTTCAGCTACGGATGAATAAAATCATCAAGTGATTGAAGTGTTTCTGGTGACCTTCTCTTAATGCGAACACGTGGCTTTTTCCATAGCCATTGTGTAGCGTCTTTGTGTGTGATGAGTGATTGCCAACAAGGTCCAGCACTTTTGGTTGGTAGGTTGAAGAGTGGTTTTGCTAATCCCAGGCACATGGTATATTGTGTTGAAACGGTGTCTCTTGGCTTGTGTTGTGCAGGTGTGGAGTCTGAGGGCGGCGGTGACGGTTGGAAGAAGGTCAAGTGGGCGTGCCGTGTTGACGGACCGCGGAGGTGAAGGACGGACGTGGTGGCTTGGACCGAGGGACCAGACGGCCGGGTGCTAGCCGTAGTGGCTGACACTTGTATCGACAAGTGCAAGATGACACGGAGGAGGTTTGTTGGTTTGTCCTCAAAACCATCGGCAGAGGACCCGTGCGTGGCACGTACTCGTGAGGAGGTTTGTTGGTTTGTCCTCAAAACCATCGGCGGGGGATCCGTGCGCGGCACGTACTCGCAAGGTGGTTGGGTGGTTTGGCCTCAAAACCATCGGCGGAGGTTTCGCGGGTTTGGCCTCAAAACCCGGTGGTGGTCCTGCGCGGACGGACGGCACGTGGCGGCATCGGGGGAGATTGCGTGAAGCAAGGCTACCGGTGAGGGTATTTGGGTTGAGTACTTCAAATCTTGCGTGGAGCAAGGCTACGCGGTGGCTGTCGGATTATTGAAGAAACTTGGACGGTTTTACCCCTTGAGGGTATTTGGGTTGAGTACTTTATGTAAGAGCGTTTTTGTCTTTGACGGGCGCATATATATATGTGAAGGGGCTGGTTTGAGCAGCCATTCTTGGAGGGTCACTCTTATTTGTGTGGAGTTGAGAGGAGGCTAGGTTAGAGAAAGGAGTGGCTCTTGTTTTATAGCTTTTTGCCATCCATAGCTTTGATTTGTTAGGATTGGCTTGTAACCGGATATCATGAGCTAATCTAAGGATTAATTTC
>DXKC01012544.1:0-42249 GCA_031170775.1 Cymbopogon citratus
TCGCTAGATCTAGGTAGCCCTTTGCCTAAATAACTACCGTGGGTAACCCCGTGGTAGACTGTCTCGCATATCTCGTCAACACCGGGGCATGAGCCTGAACAGACTGATTGGCATCATCAAATCTCGTTTACAAGGTTTCAACTACTCTAGTGGGAGTTGCTTTTTCCTATGCTGGCTTCATTAAAGAAATTGCATTGCACGCTCTTTCCTTCCCAAAGAAGATTCGGGCCATGACATGCTCACCATGGTAATGGGAAACCCCGAGCACCGCGGCCGCGTCCATGGCATGTCCACGAAGATGAGCTGGAAGGATGTTCTAGCTTGGCAATCTGACGCTTCCACCTACCGGTCAAGGCAGAGGTACAAGCAAGACATCTATTAGAAAGGCTTCGATGAAGCCATGTCCAAAATGATCAAAAAGGGCATAGAAGACGCCTTCACCAGCAACAACCCAAAGATGGTGGCGATGAGGACGAACATGTTGCGGCAAGTTGGAGTGCCCCTAACTCGACGTTCACAAGGGCCAACGGTGCCGATGATCTTGGATCACCCAAGGCAGCAGATCGATGACGTCAAGGAAAGCACGAGAGTGTTTCTCTTGGTGCCAATCGGTCGGGGTACAAAGAAGGTGACCGTGGCCGAGGGACTTTTGCTGCCGGCGGCCATGCAACTCGAAGAATACACCCCAGAGCAGATCCCTGACAACTATGCTGTCGTGGCGGTTGCATGGATTGCGACAGGGTACGAAGAATTGGAGATGGATTATCCCACTATTACTGGTATAAAGTTCCTTGGAATGGCACTTGGTGAAGAAGTGCTCTGGAATAAGGAAGACATCGACATCATTGAGCCTACACCATTGTCAATGCCGCAATCACAGCCCTCAGTTGCAGGTTCTTCTGCCCCACATCTTGGTGATGACAATGGCGATGATGGTGAGGACAAGGGCAAGACCCCACCCCGAGACAAGGGCAAGACCCCACCTCGAGACAAGAGTCCCCTCCCTCATACAAGAAGTCCATCTTCGGGCCCGAGCAAAAATGCGGTGACAGGACCAGAGGGCGTTCCATCGGCGGAGAAGACGATGTCTGGAACCCAACCGAGCACGATCTGTCCTCCTGCTGCAAGTCCACCTCCTGCAAGCCAACCAAGCGCAACCTGTCCTCCCGAAAGTCCTCCTGCAAGCCAACTGCCCGAAGGACAGACATATACAGAAGCATTGGGAGAGAAGACACTGCCTCATGCAAACCAACCAAGCACAAGCCATGTGTGTCCTCCTCCGCCGAAAAAGCCTGCAGACAATGAGGAGCGTCATGCAGAGAATGAGGAGCATGTTATACCCGACCTGCCATACTCGACTGCATTCGAAAGGTACACTACCGAAGATCATTATGGTCAAACTATATAATATGCTAAAAGCTATTTGTGTTTGTCACACTAACATTTGTATCCCCATTTTTTCAGGCCGAAAACACCGCCGTGTTCGTTTCCCGTCACGGATGATTGCCCTGGCCACTTCGAGAATGGGAAGTTCTTGCTTCCAAAGGCCCAGGTCGTGCATGAGGAGAAGTGGGGGGTAAGGAGGTTCCATGGTTGGTATATGCAAGCAGCGAAAGCCTGCATGTCAAGTTTCACCGTGAATGTTGTGGCCGAGTACTTGCACTTGGCCACAGATGCACAAATCCAAGTGGACTTCCACGACATGCATAGGCTATTCTGGGAGGACGACCTAGACATCGCCTAAGTCACATTGTTCTCTCTTTAAGTGAATTGCAACTTTCACAGATCCAATGCATATGTAATCTTTGTGAAATACTTATGCCAAGCTTACTTGTCCTTGCAGGATGATGGCTTATATAAGCAAGCAATGCAACACCGGAACCCTCTATCTCTCTCCAATGCATATCAATGAGAATATCCTAATTGGTTATCAAAAACGGACAACCATCCAGATATGGTTGACTTGAAGAAGAGGGAGAGGGAGCGGTATCGAAAGGAACAGAGTGACGCCTTGAAGTTGGAAGTGGCAAGGTACATATTAGGAGTAATGAAGAAGATCAAGGGAAATGGGTGTATTATGGCTGCCTACCACTTCGGGTAAGTCCAAAACATATATCTAAAGATAGGTGGCTAGGATCATTCGTTCTTATATATGAATCTGTATTTTGTTTGCATGGTGCAGGGGGGCCTCACGGGCCACTGGGTTACATTTATCATCTATCCTCAGGACGGCAGGGCCTGTGTGTTTGACTCGTTGCAAGAGGCAAACAAGAAAGGATACATGCACTTTGAAGATTGCTTGAAATTGTACGTGGCAGAACTTTCTATTTGGCTACTATACCTCGTACACATTGTTATTGTTGCTAACATAAGTTCATTTTGTACAGCGCCTACAAGCACTACGTGCAGCATCCAGAATGCTATGACCAAAGAACAGAGAAGTGCAAACAAAAGAATAAGAATAGAATCAAAATCAAACATGACTTCCTGGTAAGTATTTGAAACGATCAAATTCCGATACTCGTGCACTGAGACTATTTTTGATTTCAACATATGTGTTCTATTACTTGTGCATCGTGCACAGTGCGCCAAACAACCATACGGTTCACTTCTCTTTGGCTTCTACGCCTGTGAGTACATGAGGGAGTGCAAGAAATACTCCAGCAGCTGGCGACAACTCAAAAAGGCGATCGAGGAGCATTGGGACAATATCGCGTGAACGACAAGCCATACAATTTCAAGGAAACGAAGGCAGACATATGTAACTTTCTCATGGAGAAATGCGTGGTTCAAGGGGAACTGTTCTTCAACCCTAATAGTCCGTTAGGGCAGGAGCCGAAGTTCGAGAAGCTCAGGAATTGACATACCATGCTACTTCCCATAGAGTACACATTCAACGTGGACTTTTTAGATGCTATTTAGGTTATCATCGACTTAGTTTTCCTCAAGACATCTATTTGTATGGACATGTGTGTATGAATTCGTTGGTTTCATGTATGGACATGTGTATGTGCTTGATCTGTGTATATATAAGTGTCTTATATATGTGGTTATTTGATCTCTGAAATCTGGCATTTGAAATATATTTGAATGTGAAATCTGTATTTGAATTGGCCTATATATCTAATTTTATTTTTTTATTCTAAAACAATTTACCACGGCGGGTGGCATAAGTGGACCGCCGCGGTTAAAAGCATTAACTGAGGCGGTTACCCTTAGAGCCCGCCGCGGTTAATTCTATTAACCGCGGCGGGCACCTTACGTCGCCCGCCGTGGTTGATTTACCGTGGCCTTATCACCGCGGCGGACGCCTATGCCCGCCGCGGAAAACCCAAAACGCGTGCCGCGTTTAAATTTTCTGTAGTAGTGTGAGCCCGCCATGTAACACCCTGAATTTTGCAATTTTAAAAATAGAGTGAAAATGATTTAATTTTAAAATTTTGTGCTCATAAGACATAGGGAAATAATATTTTTCATTAGTTTAAAAATCATCTTAGTGAGTAGCAACATGATTGTGCATACATGCAGGTGCATAAATTTTATTGTGATGTATGCTTTTTATTTGACGTTGTGATGACCATGAGAAAAGTTTTCAAAACGCGTTTAGTATTATCTTTTTCCGGCTTATCCTTGTCTTTTTCCTGTAATCAAATTCCTTGTTTTCTATCCTAAATATTTTATTGTAGCTTCCCAAAATCTCTTTCATCCTTCCAAATCATTTATTTGAGTTTATCATCCACCAAAACATCTCTGATATTTTTCCCAAAATTTTGGAGCCCTCAGATTATTTTTGGTGGCTTAAAAATTAATTCTGGACTTTTAAGCATTAGTTTATCCATAAAATTAATTTTTGGAAAATAATAAAATCCTTCAATTTTGCCAACGTCGGAAGGGCCATGTATTTATTTACTAATGGGCTTTAATATTTAACTAGGCTTATTAGAAAAAAAATTGGATGGTGCAATGCAATTAGTCCACATCGCTAGTTGATATCGAGGTGCAGAATTTTTCTGCGTATAAATATGTACATACGAACTCATGGCCGAAGCACATCAAATCTACCACAACAGCAGCCTATCATACTAGCCCTAGCTTGTTGCCTTGATTTTGATCTTACGGAGGATACGGGTTACATCCTGCTCGCCGCCGGCCACATTCAACCGTGCCTACGTCATGGGAAGACTGAGCCACTGCCTCCTCATGTACATCCAGCCAGCCATCAAAGACCATCACCGCTGCACGTTCGTGGTTGCATGCTCATTGGGCGCCGGCTTTCTACTATTTCTCCTCCACGAGAAGTTCGGAAGGTCTGCTTATTGACCGTCGCCTAGCACTCTCGGCCATCTCATCCTATAGTACGTAAGTTCTCTTACCAAGTTGCATATGCATGCATCTGTACGTAGCTCTGTCCACCACCTACACATTGCTAGAGCACTTTCATCAGCTCCTGAACATAGCTCGCCATGTAATGCAGAAGCAAGGATGGCTACTTTCCCACAAGCACTTGTTCCATTCACAACTTATCTGTTTTAGAGATCCCTTTGGATTTGTTATGTTGCGTTAGTGATCCTTATCATGAATGTCACGTCTAAATTTTATAAATTAAATTAAATATTCATTTGATTATACTTCGCATGCTACCAATTTTCTAAATTAAAAGAAACAATAGGTTTTGCACCACGGTGTTTCATAAACAAATATTATTGTGGTTAATTGCTAACAAAAAAGAATATGTTTTTAATTCTTGTGAGCTTATTTATTAGTAAAAATACTAAAAATCCTAAGTCAACGTTGGATTAAACATGATTCTACTAATATAAATTAATATACCTCACATGGTATTGCTTAGCTAAAATCACGTAGGGCCTTTTCTTTTGTAAATTGTTGGTAGTCGTTTCTTTCGCGCACCGTCGCTCCGTTTAGCATGCTTTCTGCATTTGTGTGTTCGTAGCCATGCGTAGAATAGTTCTCAAACATTTTTATGGATTGGTATATTGTTCTGATCTACTATGTTTGCTATGCATGTCGGTTCGAATATTTGTATGGTACCTTATAATGATGTCCAGTCGGTGAGCTTTACGTGATGATCAATAAGAAATATGTTGGAGCTGCCAACCAGCCAAGGATAAGAGTTAAGGCTGTTATGCGAACACATGGCTTTTTCCATAGCCATTGTGTAGCGTCTTTGTGTGATAAGTGATTGCCAACATGGTCCAGCACTTTTGGTTGGTAGGTTGTTGGGTGGTTTTGCTAATTCGAGGCACAGGGTATATTGCATCGAAACGTGTCTCTTGGCTTGTGTTGTGCAGGTGTGGATTTCGGAGGCGGCAGTGACAGTCGGGAGAAGGTCAAGCGGACGTGCCGTGCTGGCGGACCGGGTGCGGTAAAGGGCGGACGTGGTGGCTTAGACCGAAGGACTAGACGGCCGGATGCTAGCCGCGGTGGCTGACACTTCGACAAGTGCAAGACGACATGGCGGGGGACCTGTGCGTAGCACGTACTCGCGAGGAGGTTTGTTGGTTTGTCCTCAAAACCATCGGCCGGGGACCCGTGCGTGGCACGTACTCATGAGGAGGTTTGTTGGTTTGTCCTCAAAACCATCGGCGGGGGATCCGTGCGCGGCATGTACTCGCTAGGAGGTTTGTTGGTTTGTCCTCAAAACCATCGGCGGAGGATCCGTACGCGGCACGTACTCGCAAGGAGGTTTGGTGGTTTGGCCTCAAAACCATCGGTAGAGGTTTCGCGGGTTTGGCCTCAAAACCCGGTGGTGGTCCTACGTGGACGGACGACACGTGGTGGCATCGGGGAGATTGCGTGGATGCAAGACTACCGGTGAGGAGGCGCGGTGGCCATCAGATTATTGAAGAAACTTGGATGATTTTACCCCTGGAGGGTATTTGGGTTGAGTGCTTCATATAAGGGCGTTTTTATCTTTGACGGGCGCCTATATAAATGTGAAGGGGGCTGGTTGGGCAGCCATCCCTTGGAGGTGTCACTCTCATTTGTGTTGAGTTGAGAGGAGGCTAGGGTTAGAGAGGGGAGGCTCTTGTTCTTGAGATTTCTGCCATCCATAGCTTTTATTTGCTAGGAGTGGCCTGTAACCGGATATCGCGAAGTAATCTAAGGATCAATTACTTGTTCAACTTGTTCTCCACTTTGAATCATAGCTGGAATTTGTGTTTGATTCTTGTTTTTGGTGTTTTTCACAAGTTCATCTTTTGTGCCTCCGAGAATTTTGTGATTTCTTCATTGCTTTGTGCCTCCGAGAATTTTGTGATTTCTTCATTTCTAGAGTGTTTTTTATTTTTTTTGCCTTGGCTTGATCCATGACATGAGTGCAAGTTCTTCACTGAAGGAAACTGGCTAATTCCTCACGAGATCAAAGATCCAAGCAATTCTTGTTCTAGGGTTCCGCATGGGTGATTTTTCTCACCCTTTTTCATTTCATGGTGATTTTTTGGAATTGGATGTTAATGTCTTGAAGATACCTTCTCAACACTCCCAGAAACCTTCCTGCAAAATTTCAAGTTAATCGGAGTTGATTTGGCTAAGTTTTAGTTCAGAAATTGAATTTTACCCAAATCCGTCCGTACGTACCGGACGCGTCGGGCCTGTCAAAATTTAGACTTTTGATCTGAAATTTTGTGGAGGCCTGATCCTTAGTGTAAAGAACCAGTGGTTAAAATTTTATAATTTTTTGACACCATTTGGTCAGGTTTTTGAATTTTCTCCCTCAGCCTGCTTGCTGTCAGGAAATACCGGACACGTCCGGTATAGACCGGACAGGTCCGGTATTCCAATTTTGGAATTTTGAGCTAGAATTTTTTGGAGACCTTCTACATGGTGTCTTGAAGCTAGGGTTAAAATTTCACCTCATTTGGACACCATTTGTATAGGTTAGTGAATTTTCTCGTGCAAGCGCTCTGTGCCGATTCTGCGCAGCAATTCATGAGAGTTCGAATTCCGCTTGCTTTGTGGTGTTCCGCTGTGTTTCTAGGGAACATCCACCCTTTCTATTAGGTCGTGGACATCATGGTGTGTGATTTGCTTCTTGGGGTTAAGTGATAGAGCCGAGGACCTCCAGTTCTTTGAGAAGAAAAATTTGAGGCTCCCATTCACCCCCCTCCCCTCTGGTTGCCGTTTCCGGTCTTACATGTTATTAGGAGGATTTGGACTTCAAGAAAGATCTAAGTTCAAGGCAAGTATATTTTTGGGTTTTCTTTCTATGACCATGATCTTGTGACTTAATTAATGTTTAAGCAACAAACGATAAAAATTACTTTTTAGCAACTTAAGATCTCATCTGTAAGCGATTTATCCGGGATTTTACAGTACAGCTATGAGGGTCACATAGCTCTGATTTTAGTTCTCTTAAAGTATATTTTTCTAACGAGTTAGAGGAAGTGCCGAATTGGGTATAGGATGGCTTCTGTCCTTACATGTATAGCCGGGAAGGATTGTGCCCTGTCAAAAGGAGTGATTTCCTATTTCTGACAGACTTAGCACCCTAACTTTTTAGACGAACCTTTGAGGGGGTTTCATAGTGATTCTTTATGTATTGGGAGTTGCAAATCTCATGCATAAAGAAGCACGACTCATAGTAAAAGTGTACACCTCTGCGCAGAGTTTATTAAGCTAGTATACTAGCCGTGCTCACGGACATGAGCGGCCTTGGAACTCTTACATTAAAGATAATGACTCTTGTTGTTATTATGCCATTGTTTAGTGTTTTATGCTCTACATTATTTATGTTACATTGATCATGAGTTTATGAGATCTATACTTGCTATACTTGCGGAGTTCGACATGGACTCACTCTTGCTATTTCCTCCACACCTCAGGAGTGTTATCAAATTGCTAGTTGGAGAAGTTAGGCTTGTGATCAACCAATCAGTTTGATCCAGTTGAGTGGAGTCTACACCCGGAGATCGAAGTTGTCTATCCGCTGATTGTTCTAAAGGTTATTTATCTTTTAATCTAATTTTGTTATATATTAAGCATTGTTTCTTGATACTACCCTATCTGGTTTAGTCCTTGAAACCGAGTGTTACACGCCATGGGCCCATCGAGACCCATCCAGGGCTGTGTCGTCGCCGCCGCCGGATCCGAGTTCTAGGGCTGTGTCGTCGCCTCCGCCGGATCCCGAGTTTGTCGGTGGTTGGATACATCAGGGAAGTTTGATTTGCGCGAAGGAAGCTCGATCCATGCAGTGTTGGTCGCATGTAGAGAGAGAAGAAGAGAGAGATGTGAGGGAGATGGAGAGAGAAAGAAGATGGAGTGGAAGAGAGATGAACTCACCAGATCTGGAACGACATCGCATGCTCAACCCTGTCGCGGCTCCACACACATGGCCGCGTGGTCCCCGTCGCGTGCCGGCGAGGCTCCGTCGCGTCCCCGTCGCGGCTCCACGTGCGCTGTCGTGTGGCCCCGTTGCGGCTCCATACGCACGGCCGCGTGGCCCTGTCACGGTCCCATCGCGCGCCGACGAGGCTTCGTCGTGGCTCCACGGGCACCGCCGCGTGTGGCCCCGGTGAGGCACCATGGCTCCATCACGTCTCCACACGCGCCGTCGCGTGGCCCCGTCGTGCGCCGGTGAGGGAAGGTGGGGGGAGAGAGTGTGCAAGTGGAGAGAGGGAGTGAGGGGAGAGAGGGAAGAGTCGCCGCGCTGAAGTCATATGGGTGCGAGGAGAGAGGCATGGAGGTGTGCGGGTGATGTGGTGACAGTGAGGACTGAGGGGGCTGGAACCCTAACTTGCTATTTTATATGAACACATATGTTGGACCTCGGATGGGCTATTGGGACTCTGTGATTTACGGAAGCGGGCCTTATTACCTGTCTGCTGTGGTAAATCGATTTACTGCAGCGGACATCTTAAGGAGTCCACTGCGATAAATACCCTGGATGGGTCTCCACACTGCGGTAAATCAATTTACCATAGCGGGCACTTTTGCCCGCTGCGGTAAATAAAAAAATGCCTGTCACGGTAAATCGTGATGATTTACTGCAGTGGGCCAAAAATTTGTCCACCAGGGAGGGCAAAAAGGCATCGCTGCGGAAAAAGAATTCTGTAGTAGTGGAGGGAGTATATACAGAAGGTCGGATTCATAAGTTTACTTCTCTTGAGTGGCCGAGTGTACAGCCTTGCTTGACCTTTGTTAGCCATCTGCATTTCTATTATTGAAATCAGTTTAGTCCACTCGGTCCACCAGTCAACGGAATGTGTACTCAGACCACTAGAAGTGTGTAGCAATTTGCTGGCCCATCGAAAAGGATAGAAACCTCTAGGACAAGGAGCAGCGGCACAGGAAAGTTGCATATTTTTTATTAAAAAAAAACTTTTTGTGGTTTCATCTGTGCTTGGCGTTCTGTGTTTTGAGCACAGATATTTTCTAAACCAAACACAGTCAAGGACTAGTGTGAGCGGCATCAGGTAGCACCACGTATCATAAACGACAATCATTCATTTCATGACACCTCGGGTCTTTCAGGTCTATCAAAAAAAATGTACCTTTCAGGTCACTTTCCTTCCGAGGGCGAAATAAAGATTGGTCATTATTTGTTTATTTTATTTTATTATACTATGAATGATTGATCGCTATATGTTGACTTCCGAGTTCCACCAACAATAGCTAGAGGACTGGGTCCAACAAGGCCGGCCGGCCACACGTACTACATGTATTTCCTACTGAAAGACTTGTAGCCCCGCTTCATTCCCCTGCTATAGAAATCTACAACAATGGCAGATGCCATCATCTCCGCCATCATCGGTGATGTGGTCAGTAGAGCAGTTTCTCTTCTCATTGCGCGTTTTAGCAATAACCAAGAGAGCCCTGAAGACAAGCTGCACAAACTGAGGCATCTGCTCATCAGAATCCACAGCGTGGTAGAGGAAGCAAAAGGGCGACAGATCTCCAACCATGGCACCCTCCAGTGGCTCTCTGAGCTCATCGACGGCGAGTACCAGGGATGCTATTTGCTCGATTCGGTGGCGGGTGGCGGTGGCCAGCAGGAAGTTGACAGAGATGATGATGATAAGGTAATTCCCCAAGTTTCAACCTTGTCCTTGTTTAATCCAGCAAAGCGTGTGAGGGTTGCAGCAGGCCGCACCATGAGGCTGCACCATGATGATACAGATATCAGTGTTGATGAGATCGAAAGGGTGCTCCAGAGATTGCAGGGATTGTCTCATGATCTCAGGGATTTCATCCTGCTATTGCAAAGCTGCAAGCCGGTCCGACGCCCTCTACCCACTAGCATCTTCCGGGACGGCCAGATGTTCGGTCGACATGTTGAGAAGGAGAGGATCATAAACTTTCTGCTGCACGAGGAGGATGATGATGAGACAACTGCAGGATTGAGTGTGCTACCTATTGTTGGTGGCAGTGGAGTTGGGAAGACAACTCTGGTGCAGTACGCGTGTGATGACGCAAGAGTGCGTAGCCACTTCCCAGTGATCATGCTGTACAATTTTTCATCTACTTATGATGTTAAAAGGAACGAAGGAAATTGGTCAAATGACCCAATAGAGTTGTTCAATAATGGTAATACTTTTCATTACGAGTACCAGAGGTGCCTGCTGATATTTGAGGACGTAGACATGCACAGGAAGCAGATGCTGGAAGAGTTCTTGCATAGATCAACACATAGCAAGGTGGGGAGAATCAAAATTATCATAACCACAAACAATCGGCGTGTCGCAAACATGGTTGGGACGGTGGAGCCTATAATGCTGAAGCCGTTGCCCTGCCCTGAGTACTGGTTTTTCTTCAAGGCACTCGCTTTCGCCGGCAGAGACATCGAGGACAATCCAAGGCTCATATCCGCAGGGAAAGCGATAGCAAGGAAGCTGAAAGGATCATTCTTCGGCGCAAAGATCGTTGGAGGTGTTCTCAGGGATCAGCCGGATCCCATGCTCTGGTGCAAGGTCCTGAGGAGCAGCATGATGTCTCCTCTTGGTGATGGCATCAGCTACATATCAGACCTGGCTCACAGCTTGCTGCCCGGTCATGTGGACATGTGCTCTGTCACTCTCTGTAAGGACTTTTCATCTCATACGACACGGCAGTTGGCTGCGTTGAAGGATCTCCACGGTGCTGTTCCTCATAAAAGCATGTTGGCCTGCTGGGCAGATGACGTCCGTTTTGCCAAGGTGTTGTTGTGCAAGTCGGTTCTGCCGTTCTCTAATCACTACTATATTGCTTGTTGCTCTTGCACTTGCAAAGTAGGAATAGAGAACCCTTGTTCAAAGCTTGTAGTGCGCCATGTTTGAGATTTTCCAGTCGGTCTTAATTTCTGTATCCAGTCTGAGAAAAAAAGTCACGACCAAGTTTGGATTGGCTCTATCTATATCTCTTCTCTTGATTGAGCCATTTTTTAGTGGTACCCTACTGATCATCGCCTGTGAGACGGATTTAGTAACTTCTTCGTCTATCTTTTTGGTTCACACTCATGTTCAGATGAAAAGCAAATTTGTCACTGGAGTTTGATGCAGACGTCCTATCCAATCTCCTGCTGTGCAAAGCTATGACAAACGCTAGCGTAGACCACTGACGACAATTCCGCGATGAAGCCACCAATAAGATGCAACTACAAATATCTTCATCCTTGCTCTATTCCAATTTGACATGCATGACTTAAAAACATTATTCTACCTGAATATTCAGCGGAAGATGTTTACACTGAGGAGGTTTACTGGAGGCTAACAATAAAGATTCCCACCCCGAGAAGATTTAAGGTGAAAACGATGAACCATCGCTTATCTGACAAGTGCATCTACTTTTCCTGGATATGTGTACAGCCAACATCGGGCGCAAGCATCCTTCACTAAAGATTGATAATTGTTCGATTGTCTACAAGAGGCTCGGGTATTCACCAAGATTGGTCTTTCACTTGAAGCCATCATCAATTGGGAGTCAACCTTGAACATACTCAAGACAAGATGTTGTTGATAACAAAGGAAGGAGAGGTTGAACATCTCTATGTTTGTATCTACAAAGACTCAGGAACCCTCAATGTTATACCTAGTACGGCAAATAAGTTTTTGTTGAAGGAAGATCCTGTCGACCGGGATACCACGGGTACCTCACGAAGCAAGAACTGCAGGGTGGTTGGCCCGACCGACGGTCCCACTGCCCAGCAAAACCAGCAGGACACGGAGTAAGGCAAAGCAACACAATGCGAGTTCTAGGAGGATTGTAATAGGAAGAGTACGAAACTCTCAGTTTAGAACTCTCTATTAGAATTCGATGAATAGGACTCAAAGAACCTGCAGCCCTCCTTCAGACTATAAAAGGACGTTGTGGGTACCCCTTGTAAAAACACACGAGACAAGTCATATGCAAAACAGAGGCAACACACGACACACCTAATACTCATCAATATAACGCAACAGGCTAAACGCCGTATGGACGTAAAGGCTATTACTCGGCTTCAAGTCGAGGGCCCGAACCAGTATAAAATCGTCTGTCTCGTCAAGCTTGTTGCCGTAACCGCCGAGTTCCACAACCCGTCAGGCCCCTCCGAACAAAAAAACACCATCCCGGGTACCCCGGTGGTGGGCTATCGGTGATAAAACATCGACAGCTGGCGCGCCAGATAGGCGCTTTCGGTGGATTATACACCGAGAGTTTGGTGAACCGCACCTTCAAGATGAGTTAAACCAAGGGAATGACCTTTGTCTTCGGGTCTTGGATCTGTGAAGCGGATGATGAAGGTCAACTCCAAAGCCGCTTGATCAAAAATCCGAAACCTCAAGACGTCAAGCTCGACCTAGTGGAAGAATCTCTACTCGCCGGAAAGTTCGTAAATTTTCAACTTCGACTCCAACTCGGAAGGGTTAGAGGAGGACTATGAACCTGACACGAAAAAGAAGCTGAAGAACGTCTCCGACACGAAGACCATCATCAGAGCCCCAAAGTCATTCTCGTTTGGGCTATGGAATTCTACTTCAATTGTACAAGAGTACACAGAGAGAAAGCATGAATGCCGGATCCATAGAAGGAAGAATAAACTTGACCACACAATGCCGACAACCACAGTACTCAAATGCCAAGACCAAAAAGGGAAAGTTGAACAAGTCATGAAAGGTTGCGCACCACTTAAGAATAAGGGGATGATCGGCCCAGATTACAAAGCATACTACTTAAATCCCGCACACAGTTGGCAAGAAGAAGAACTACCCTTTCAAGAAGGAAAAGAACTCGAATTCTCATCTGAAAGCTCTGAAGAAGAACTCGTAGTAAGAAGAAAGAAGCTGTGGAAGAGAACCATCTGCATGGCCGAAGCCGTGGAACCAACAGAACCTCCCAAAGCACCAGAAGTACACTCATGAGATGAATCTAAGGTGGAAATCTCACCTGAAGAAAGAACTGATGAAGAAGAAAGCGAAGAGCGTAAACAGTCAAGGTTGGCAAGAAATTGGTGCAGAATCAGCCAGAAAAATAAAGCAAGAAGAAGGAAGTAGGCTTGGACCAAGTACAGGGCAGACGTACTAGCTTACAACAAAAAGGAGGCGGAAAACGAAGTTGCGGAAGTCAACACGCGAGAAAGGATTGAAGAAACTACAAGACAACTCGAAGCACTAAAGAAGGCGCAAGAGGCAGCCTTGAAAAGAAGCCAAGAACCCGGAAACTCAATCGCAGAAGCGCCCCATAATAATAGACGACCGAAAGACAACGACCGTCAAGAAAATCAGCAGAGAAGATCTATATTCGAAAGATTGGGGCCTACAGAAAGCAGTAACATTAGAGAAAGAAAAGGCCACCAAATTCGCGACCACCAAGATCTGAAAGAACCTACCCATACCCACCACACAGAAGGCAGGAATATACCAGAATAATAAACAGGGAAGAAGGATATGGAAGATCAGGATATAGGTCGCAATACAAAGAACCACAATCCTATTACGGAAGGTCCCCATCTCCAGAGTACAAGAGGAAAAACAGTTACGACAGATTCCCATGCTTTGTAGGAAGACTCCAAGATCTGAAGCTACCACACAAGTTCAAACCATCAAACCACTCAAAGTACGATGGAAAAGTAGAACCAAAACAGTGGCTAAGAGTTTACTCCCAATCAATCAAACTTGTCGGAGGGGACGATGACCTCAAGGCAATTTTCTTCCCAATAGCTTTAGAAGCAATGCCTCTTCAATGGTTTGATAAGCTACTAATCGGATCCATCAGAAATTGGAGCGACCTACAAAGAGAATTTTGTAACTACTTCGCAGGCATCATCATACACCCAATGACAGCAGCAAAATTGGGAAGCATGACATAAAAGCAAGGAGAAACACTCAGAGAATACTACAGGAGATTCGGAGAAATCAAGTAGAAGTGCATGAGATTACAGACAGAGAAGTCATTGAAACATTTGCAAAAGGAATTGCAGCAAGGTGGCAATACAAAGATTTCAATTATGAGAACCCAAAGACAAATGAATATTTCAAGAAAGTAATCGAGAAACTTATTTCATCTGAAGAAAAGACTCGATGAAGATTTCCCGACAACAGAGACAACCAAAATAGAAGAGGAAGAAATGACAACAGGAGTTATGACAACAGACCAAGACAAGATAACATAGTTGCAGTGGCAAACAAGAAATTCAACACAATTTGATGGAACAAGACAGACAATTCGCAGATTTTGAAGAAGCTCAAAGCTACATACATCCGAAGGCAAACCATAAGCTCAAAGATTGCACCAACTTCATCAGTCGCTACAAAAGATCAGGAAACTACTACAACAACTCAAAAAGGAAGCAAGAACAACCAAGAAAAGAAGAGAAGAAAGCGGAAGGAGATTTCCAAGAACCCTAGAAGCAGTTATGCGTAATATTCTAAGGAGTTCCTGATGCAAGGAGCAAACAACAATAGAAGTTGGCTCAAAGATCCATCATGGCAGCAGAACCTGCAACTCCAAGATACTTAAACTGGTCAGAGTATCCAATAAACTTCAATAGAGAAGACCAATGGACGATCACAGCCAATGCTGGATGCTATCCTCTAGTAGTGGCACCAACAATTGCAGGAATCATAGTACCCAAAGTACTAATTGATGGAGGAGCAGGGTTAGACCTTATATTTACAGCAACCTTGAAGAAGATGAACATAGACTATGAAGGAATGATAACTCCAATAAGTACTCCATTCTACGGAATAGTACCCAGAACGACAGCAATTCCTTTGGAACCAAAGAGAAGTACAGGACAGAATTCATCAAGTTTGAAGTAGAAAACTTTGAGTCGTGTTATCATGCCATCTTAGGGCGACCAGCATTAACAAGATATATGGCAGTCCCACACTATGCATACCTACTACTTAAGATGCCAACAACAAAAGGAGTGCTATC
Source organism: Cymbopogon citratus (assembly GCA_031170775.1). Lineage (NCBI taxonomy): Eukaryota > Viridiplantae > Streptophyta > Magnoliopsida > Poales > Poaceae > Cymbopogon > Cymbopogon citratus. Next base: position 15,349 of record DXKC01012544.1, read on the forward strand.
CTTGCAAGGAAACTTACAGAAAGCTTATGAATGCGATGTACAAGCAATCCAAATAGCTGAGAGAATCTAGGGCAGAAGGGTGATTGCAACAATGGCAACAACGATGGACCCACGCGAAACAGAAATTCCTACAAAGAAGGCGAACAAGAGCTTTTCAACCCCAACCGATGTCAAAACCAAGAAGATAGATTTAAGAACTGGAGACCCTAAGAAGACTGCAACCATAAGCACAGAACTCGATCCAAAATAGGAACTCGCGCTCAACAAATTTCTTAGGGACAACAAAGATATCTTTGCTTGGAAGCCAGTCGACATGCCAGGAGTTCCAAGAGATTCGATTGAGCATATCATTGATGTCAATAAAGGATCAAGACCCATCAAGCAGAAGCTACGATGATTGGCACCTGACACAAAGGCAGCAATCAAGAAAGAACTAACAATTTTTTTTTGACAAACAACATGTATTATATATTAAAGCAGTCTAAGTACATGGAGGTCTTCTAAGGAATACCAAGGTACATATTGGTCCAAAGACCGAGAAAGAAAACCACAACGTCGACTAAGGCGCAGTGGAGGACGATTCTGCCGGCGAGGGGTATTCGCAGGGGCGTCGAGGACGCATGCACCCGGATGTACTGACCGCGCATAGCGTCGGTGAAGAATGGGTCGGTGGAGCCATTGAATAAAAACATGCCGACAACCAAAAGATATTTTTAGTGTCGTTGCCGGAGATAGAAGAAGCTCAAATCGAAAACCCAGATGAAGGCATAGTCGTTGAACCAGCGCCACCGAAGTAGTTGTCTGGTTGAATCATAGGTCCAGACCAAAAGTTGCATGTTAGGAGAAAACAAAAAGACAGTGCATTAAATAACAGCAGGCTCCTCTGAGTGCGACACATGCAGGCCTCCGTCATGTGGATGGGATAAGATTTTGATGTGGCTGGTTGTCCCCGTGCTGAAGTTGGCATGGAGGCCACGTTGCTCGCTTTCATCGTGTTGACCAACCGCGTGCCTTCGAAATGAAGGAACCATGCAGCGCTGAGTGGTTGTGGGCGAGTCGACGTGGAGGCCAATTCCAGCACACAGCATCCGACCGCATAGCACAGTAGAAGGGGCCCACAACACAGCGAGACACTCGTTGTTGGACCTGTCATTGCCGCCGAGGATGACAGCATCGCCGTCCACACGGTCGCGGCGGAGACGCGCCGCCTCGGGCTCGGAGGCAAGCAGCTCGTCCGTCTTCATGGCCGCCTGCTGCGACGCAGCAACTGAGCTGCTAAGGACACGGACGCCCGCAGGCAAGTAGAAGGAGCATGTGTATGCCGTGGCCATGATGCACAGCAGCGTCAACTCGGGCGCAGCTCCGAGCTCATGAGTGCTTGGAACTCCAACCGACGCCCCCCATTTGCCATCTTCTAGGAGGTGCGCCTCAGATGGGGCCCGTCTTGGTCGGCGCTGAAGGACGCCGTCGGCCGCAACCCCTGCACAGGAGGCCAGCATCGACGCAAAGCGGTCCACCCGCGCCCATGGGTGGGTGAGATCGTGTTCCTGCTGGAACACGAGGAGATGGAGCTGGCGACGCAAGTTCTCCTTTGAGGCATGGAAGGCGCCATCATTGAGGACGCTAGCTCTAATTGGAGATGTGCCCCTTCCAGAGATCGATTCGGGTGAGAATGGCACCATGCCACTCCCGAAGCCATAGATCGAAGGCGTAAGAAGCACAAGATAACCAAAGGTCTTAATTGTAGTACTCATCTTGATGCTATGGAGGGAACTGACGCCAGCCACCATGGCCGTCATGAGCTTGGTCGCTCTCCAGAGGATGAAATTATTTCACGACAGAATTTTACAAGGAGGAAGTGAGGGGAATCGGGAAAAGAGGAGGAGGAACCGGCCCACCTGCCCTGTCGCCGGCGAGCTCGCTGGGGAGAAGGCAGGAGGCCGGCGACGAATCTAGGAATGAGGGGTTAGAGGAGGAAGAGGGAGGGAAACGGCATATGCCACTCTCTACAGCATGAAGCCACTCTGATCTAACCACCCCCCTATCACTAACAAAGTTATTAGCAGCAGGATTCGTCAAGGAGAATATCAACCCAGAATGGTTAGCAAATCCAATACTCATGGAGAAAAAGAATACAACAGAATACCGCATGTGCATTGAGTACTCCAACCTCAGTAGACATTGCACTAAGGATCTTTATGTTCTACCAAGAATAGATCATGTGAGAGACTCAACAGCAGGAGCAGCTCTGCTATCATTCCTAGATTGTTACTCTGGATACCATCAAATATCTCTCAGAGAAGAAGACCAGAGCAAGACATCCTTCGTCACACCCTTTGGGGCCCATTGCTACATATCAATGCCTTTTGGACTAAAAAACATGGGAGCCACTTACCAAAGAGCAATTCAAACAACCATCGGAGATCAAATTGGGTGGAACGCTGAAGCATACGTAGATGATATAGTCGTCAAGACAAATGAAGCCGATGAACTGATAAAAGACCTAAAGGAAACCTTTACAAACCTCAAGAAATGGAGATGGAAGCTTAACCCAAACAAATGCGGTTTTATAGTTCCAGCAGGACAATTACTCGGATTCTTAGTCAGCAACCAGGGAATTGAAGCTAGCACAAAGCAAATCCAGGCAATTGTGAATATGGAGCTACCCAAGAAAATAAAAGATGCCCAAATGTTAATGGGTTGTATGGCAGCACTCAACAAATTCATATCCAGATTGGGAGAAAAAGCATTCCTTTCTTCAGGCTACTAAAAAAGACAGAAAAATTCAAATGGACTATAGAACAGAAAAATTTGAATGGACTACAAAAGCAGTACCTGATGGAATCACCTATACTAGTACCTCCAAACAAGAGAGAAGACATGCTGTTATACATATCAGCCACCAAAAATGTGCTAAGCACAGCTATAGTTGTGGAAAGAGAAGAACATGGACATGCATACAAAGTGCAAAGGCTAGTTTACTACCTTAGCGAAGTATTGATAGAATCAAAAGTCAGATATCCACAAATACACAAGCTACTCTACACCATCCTCATAACATCAAGAAAATTGAGACATTACTTTCAAGAACATCAAGTCACGGTGGTCACAGACTTCCCTCTAGCAGACATCATAAGAAATCGAGACGCAATGGGGAGAATATCCAAGTGGGCAGTTGAACTCGGAACATTTGGAATCCAATTCCAGTCAAAGACAGCAATCAAGTCTGAGGCATTAAGAGACTTTCTGGCCAAATGGACAGCCATCACAGACCACTGGAAGATGTATTTCGACGGATCACTCAAGCTAGGGGCGCAGGAGTCGGAATATTATTCGTATCACCAGAAGGAAAATAGTTCAAATACGTCCTACAAATTCTATGACAAGCTACAAATAATGAAGTAGAATACGAAGCCCTAATTCATGGGTTAAGAGTAGCACATTCATTGGCAATTAAAAGATTATTAGTCTATGGAGATTCAGCAGTAGTAATCTATCAAGTCAATAAAGATTGGGACTGCATAAAGAACAACATGGGCGCATATTGTGCTGAAGTGAGAAAGTTGGAGAAGAACTTCCAAGGGTTGGAAATCCATCACGTGTTAAGGGACTCAAACATGCAGCTGACACCTTGGCAAAACTCGGGTCCGATACAGCAAAAGTACCGCCAGAAATATTCATAGAAGAACTTGAGGAGCCTTCAATCAAGCAAGCAAACGAAGCAAAAACTACAGAAGACAACAGCGACCTAATCGAAATAGGCCAGCAAACATCAAGACAAGTTATGTGTTAGGAATATGCCCTAGAGGTAATCATAGAGATAATGACATTCCGATTGTATTTATGATATATATTGTGTTCATTGAATATTCATTAAAGACAACTTGTATCGACTGACAATTATGTGAATTGTTTGTGAAACTCTTTTACTTGAATGGTTATTCTAAAGTTGTCCCTGATCGGAGTACATGTGAGGACACACATGAATATTAGATCAGCACATGTATTAGTTGATGACTATGTTTCACAAGTCATAGACATAGAGATGTCGAACTAATAATGTGGGCACATGTATGACATGTAGGCTGAACTGACCCAACGTGAGATGTTCTAATTATTATCTCTTTGCACATCATGTATGTTATGTCTTTGGACCTGAGATTGTTGTATGTGCTCAAGATGAGAAATGACCTACTTAGGGACTATCAAACGCTACTCCGTAACTAGGTAGTTATAAAGGTGGTCTTCGTGTTTGTCGGGAAACATGCTATGAGACATAGACTATCGTGATGGAATTTGCCCCTCTCTGATTGAGAGAGATATCACTGGATCACTCAAGTGATTGGATCAACAAATGCATGGCCGTGCTTGGGTTAAGTGTTAACCCACGAGTTGACCAAATATCATGTGGCCAGTGAATAACATGTATGTGGCTGTGGTGGTTCGTCTGATATGATTTTTACATGTGCATAGGAGTTATCACGCCTTGCTAGAGGCCGATGTCAACTATTGGGCGAGTAAGAGTACTCGGCCCATGTCTATGTGTGCGTGAACCCATAGGGTCACATGCTTAAAGGGCTGGAAGCCTAATTCGGGTTTGACCCGAATTAGACAAGGCTTAGGGTTACTAATGGGCCTCCAACTCGGGAGCTCATTGGGGACGCTTATATAAGCAAGGGGTAGGCCGCGGCCAGTGTAACTCCATGCCTTTTGGTAGCCACCGTTGCCCTCCCCACACTCACGCCTTCTGCTCCTCTCGGACCTACTAGTTCGGAGGTGCAATGGTTCTTCCCTGCACGTGTGGAATTCCTCGGAGGTGCTGCATCTGGAGCACAAGGACGAACCGCACGAGGGGATTGACGTGATGGATGACCACGCATCTGCACTGTTTGCTGCGACGCATTCGACTACACGGAGTCGTCTTCCGCTACACCTGTGCATCTAGTGGTAATCCCGTGACCTGTAACTAGCAGTAGATCCTAGTTTATGAGGTAGAAATTTTTGTTTTCTGGCTTGCGTAACACCCTCATTACCCTACATTATGGTCGTATATGAAGATTGGATGCAACACTTTATTGATTACATAAAAGACAAGATGCTGCCAAAAGATAAGATAGAAAATACGAAAAAGCAAAAACTATGTCCTAGTAGGAGACAAGCTATATAGGAGAGCGACTTCATCAGGAGTATTACTCAAGTGCGTACGACGGCAGAGAGGAATAGAAATCATCGATGAGATACATGCAGGTTGTTGCGGTAACCACGCAGCTTCAAGGACATTAGTCGACAAGGCATTCCGGATGGTTTATTACTGGCCCACGTCAATGAAGAGATGCAGAAGACTTCGTCAAGAAATGCAAGAATTGTCAGATGTTTGGAAGAAAACAACATGTACCAGCCCACAATCTAATATGCATCCCACCCTCTTGGCCACTTTTATGTTGGGGATTAGATCAAGTCGGACCACTCAAGAAGTCTAAAGGAGGATTCGAGTACATCTTTGCCGCAATAGAAATGTTCACCAAGTGGATTGAATACAAGCCTTTGGTCAAATACAGCTTGGAGAAGGTAGTCAAATTCATACAAAACATAATGCACAGGTTCGATATGCCTAACAGAATCATCACAGACCTAGGATCACTCTTCACAATAAAAGAATTCACAATATGGGCTAGGGATTGCGGCATGGAGATCGATTTTGGATCAGTAGCACACCCTCAAGCAAATGGACAAGTCGAAAGAGCAAACGGCTTGATTTTACAAGGATTGAAACCAAGACTATACGAAGACCTAAAAGACTACGGTGGAAAATGGATTGATGAACTCCCAAAAGTTGTATAGGGATTGAGAACCTAGATCAGCAGGGCAACAGGATACTCCCCTTTCTTCCTAGTATGCGGGTCAGAAGCAGTACTCCCAGCAGATTTACTATGGGAATCACCAAAAATTGAGCAATACAATAAAGGTGAAGTAGAAGAAACAAGGAGGTTAGAACTCGACTCACTTAAAAAAATCAGAGATTGTGCAGTTCTTCAAAATGCTAGATATCAGCAAAGCCTAAGAAGGCAATACGACAAAAGCATACAGCATCGAACTCTCAAGGCTGGAGATTCAGTTCTCAAACTCATCCAAAAAAAGATGGAAGGCATAAGTTACTCAGTCCATGGGAAGGGCCATTCAAAGTCCAAAGAGCAACAGGGCCCGGCACGTACGAATTGACGACTGAAGATGACATCCCGTTGAAAAATACTTGGCACATCAGCCAACTCAAGAGATTCTACAATTAGCCAAAAGATGCTTATAGAGGTTCACAACAATAAAGATGACTGCTTGAACTCAAAGGAAGCAACTACAACCAGTTCTCGTCATACAAAAAGGATTTAGGGCACACAGGCCGGGTTGAGGGCATAGAACGCAATGCATGATCCAAAAAACCTAGGGCCAAGAGTCGGGTTGAGGACATGAAAAAGAACTCTCGCCGTCTCAAATGGACCCAGGGCACATAGACCGGGTTGAGGGCATAGAACACGGCGCATGATCCAAAAAACTCAGGGCCACGGGCCGGGTTGAGGACATGAAAAAGAACTCTAGCCGTCCCAAAAGGACCTAGGGCACACAAACCGAGTTGAGGGCATAGAACGCGGCACATGCTCCAAAAAAACTCAGGGCTGCAGGCAGGGTTGAGGACATGTAAAATAACAATCACCGTCCCAAAAGGACCCAGGGCACACAGAACGGTTGAGGGTATAGAACGCGGCGCATGCTCCAAAAAACTCAAGGCCATTGGTTGGGTTGAGGACATGTAAAATAAAAAACCCTCGTCGTCCCAAAAGAACTCAGGGCACAGAGGCCGGGTTGAGGGCATAGAACACAACACATGGTTCCAAAAAACTCAGGGCCACAAGCCGGGTTGAGGACATGAAATGGGTCCCTTGTCGGTCTTAGATCATGGTCAAGATGATCGGTCTAATTGAACGACTTCTTTATCGCCTGGCTGGCACCCCTAGAGCGATTGGTTCTAGTGATAGGGAAGCAACACGAAGGCCCTATCCTGGAATAGCTTCTGGTAAAAGATCCGGATGGCTTCGTGCCTCGGTCTCGGAGGGTTAATCTCCCGATCAAAATCATGGTCATTGTGATAGGTTTAGGACCACAGGAAAGGCTGGATGAAAAATCCTGGCATGTCGACCCAAAACTCATGGCCATTGGTCGGGTTTGGGAACAATCGACCCTCCTAGTCTCACCAGTCACACCCAAGCTTATGAAAGAAACATTCAAAATCATGAGGCAAATCAAATAAGTTGCAAGTCTTAGACAAGGCGAAGCTCACACAAAACAAGTATTACTGAAGTAAACAATTCCACCAAAAGGATTCATTACAAGGCGCTCAAGGTGTAGGATCAGTAGAATCATCTCCAACATCTATCCTAGCTACTATGCGATCAACAAGAGGTGCAATATCAGCTTCCTGAGCAGACACCATGGAGAGATACTCACTAGAATGATTGGATCAGTAATTACCTCTAGTTGAATCCCAGGAGCAAGAAACCGGACATGACCAAGGATGTTGCTCACACAGTCTCGGAGTGTGTTCCTCAAGAATGAAGAGAACCGAGAAGGATTGAGCAGCGCATAAGAACCCCAATCAAGATTCTCATCACCAGGCTAGCCTATGAATGACAAAATATGAGTCATGGCACTCCAAACAAACTCAAACCTGGAAGGCCACCTGCAATTGGCCCTACAAATCCTGGGACAGCTTGACAGCCTGAAAAACATCTCGGTCTGAATTCCGCCTCAAGACGCGAGCCCAAGCAAGCTTCTGATCAGCATCCTCACAACGAGAGTGCAAGACCCTTAACGCCTCAGCAGCATTTTTAGAGCGCTTTAGAGTGGACTTCATCTCCTCAGATGCCTCATGCCAGTTATGGCATTCACGATCAAAATCTACAAAGACAAGACAACAAAAATGAGATAAAGGCACAATAAGACGAGCAAGAAGCAGTAAGAAAAAAGAAGTCTGAATTAGACAAGTACCAACAGCTTGAGCCCCTTAGTCGCTCCAACTCTTCATTGACAGCTTTCATAGCCTCTTCGCGAAGACGCACCTCCTCAACAAGTTGAGAATGAGAAGCCTCAAAAGCCCGGCGCAACTCCTGCTAGAAGCAACGTCTGCTGCACCTGGGCGAGTTCTTTCTAAGCCTGCTTAGCTGCACCGACATTAGCCGCGGTAGCAGCAGATTCTGCAAGACCAAAAAGAAGAACCTGATCTCAAACAAGAGACTGAAAAGAAAAGAAAGAATAGCAGTTCAAGCATAGACAGCTGAAGAACAAACATCAGAAAAGAAAGAGAAAGGATGACTCACATTTATCATACCTCCCAGTTTGGTGCAGAACCCGTCAAAGCAATCTTTCACCGCCCTCAAGCAGTGAGAACAGCTAAATTCCTCCACCACCGGATCAACAGGAACCCACGAAGGTGAAGGAGCCCTCAAGAGCTCAGCAGCAGCATCGGCGGCACCAAGAGCCAATGAAGAAGGAACCTCAATAGGTGGTGCCACAGTAGAAGCAATAGCCACACAAGGAGTTGATGAAGAGAGAGGCTCACCAATCAGAGCCTCAGTCAAAGCAGTAGAAGTGTCTGCAGTAGCAGCTACTGACGAAGAGATAGGAACAGGACCGACCTGCAGGAAAGGTCCTACAGAAGGGAACACAAATGAAACAAACAAAGAGCATCACTGTAGGACCGAAAACGGCGACTAGAGGAGATGAAGGTCATAGGCTCTTTCACACTTGCCCCAAAAACCAAACAGCACCTAACAGAAAAGTTCCTGGCAAAAACAGAAACCTGTAGGAACTGACGGATCGAGAAACAGAATCCGGTAGCATGAAAACTCACCAAAGTAGCATTGGCTGTAGCTTAATCGGCTTAGCCAGCCTGACCAGTTGGCTTAGCCGGCCTGGCCGGCTATTGATAATTGTTACGCACATAGAAGAATCAAAGAGAAATAATCCGCAAGCGCACGGATATCGGTGAGCACTTCACCCGGGAGATAAATCCAGAGTATCGTATTTATTTATCTGCAAAGAGAAAACTTGCAAAAGACTAACCCGGTCTTAACTACTACCCAAGGGTTGCAAGGCAAGATAGCGAGAATTAAGCGATATAAAGAGGATTACTCCGTCAGTCTTCTTCTAAACTGTGGTAAGCTGTGTGGTTATTGTTCAAAGGGGGCACCTAAGGAAAAGAGACACCACAGAGGATGTTTAACCTTGGCATGCTAATTCCTACAAAACCTCCTGATGGGATGTGGGTTACAGAGACACCAGGGGGACTGTCACTTCCCCCTACTGCTACCACTAGTCCTGCCAAGCAGGGAGTATCTACGAGTATTCCTAGTCCTAGCACCACGCTTACGCTATGAATGATTACTCTTATCCCTACACGAAGCGAATAAAGTAAACTCGAAGACCAAAGAACAATAAGAACAATAAACTTACTAGTATCAGAAGTTGAATTGCCGAATGATCCTAGAACCAAGCCTCGGGTTAGGAGACTTGATCCCGCAGGTACAACTGGAAGGAGACACCGACAAGCCAGGCTTCCTCCACTTCTACCTCTACCCTATACTCTCTCAATCTCTCTTATTGCTAAATCCCTAGAGAGAAGGTCCCATTCAAGGGGTCCCTCCCTGGCTAATTCTCTCTGAAAAATATAAATTATGATTCTGAATTGGAATTGATCCAGGGGCAGGGGGCCCTGCTTATATAGCCCTGTAGAATGCACCACAGCCCTCAGATCAAACCGACCTAAATGTGCATTGTAGATTACTCCTCAAATTAAAGGCGGTGGAGGCAGGATCCACGAGGCGGAGCCTGATTGGTGGAGATCCCCAGGCGGCCGCCCGGCCACCGAGCCCGATCGGGATCTCCTTTGGCCGAGAGCCTTCTCGAACCTTCCAGATTACAGAAAAGTTGACGTTTGCCCTTTATCTCTATGTAAATTTGACATGTGGACCATCTTTGGTTTGTTTTCAGCTGACACCTTGCAGAAACAGATATTCACCAAAACTCATGGAATTTTGTTAGTCATAACGCTATTCCTACTAGGTGTTTGCATATAGATCCATTCTCATGTTTAGTTGACTGTTAACATTAGGAGTTATCTACCGTTAACACCGGCCTGGTAGGCGGCTGAGCTTTAACTCCATGAAGCCGAGTCCTCAAGTTGACCTAGCCGAGCACCCCAGTCGGCCTGGCCGACAGCCCCACCCAGCCTAGCCGGTTCTTGTGGGAAGCCTCGGGCAAGATCCACAAAATCTCAAATATCCTCCAAATCAAACCCAATTGGAACCAAATTTTGATAGTAGGTTCCTGGTGCTATTGCGGAGCTATCTCTAAGAGATTATCGCTTAGATCGGAGTAAAACTTGAGAAATCACAAAAGAGAGGAAAGGGGAAAACTTGGAGATCTAGAGCAACAAATCCACGAATCTTTGATCTCGTGAGGTTTCAGAGCAATTCCTTCGGTGAAAAGCCTCTACTCACTTCATAGATCAAGTCAGCGCAAAAGATTCAGATCAAAAAGCTCAAGAAACGAAGAAATCGCAAAGTTCTCTAAGAGGGACAAGATGAACTCGTGAAGAACACCAAGAACAAGATTCAATCCATGTTTCCAGCCATAATTCCAAAAGCCTGGATGGCACGCGCACACTAAGGGGTGTGCTTCCTACGAACACAAATCACAAGTAGTTCGGGTGACCTCTCTCTAGCAAATCCTTTGGGGGAGGAGATGAAAACCTAACTCTAGAAGGTGAAAACATAAAATGGGATAGGTGAGGGGAGAAGGAGGTCTCCACCTCTATTTAAGGGATACGTTTGGACATCCCTATAATGCCCTTGAGATAACTTGACATAAACTAAACTGCCTGGGGGGCAATCTTGTCCAACTCTTGATAACTTGATCCGACGGCCACCGTGCCTCCTCACTGGTAGCCTTGCTCTGCGCAATCTCCCTGATGCCGCCACGTGCCGTCCATCCGCGCGGGACTCACCTCAGGTTTTGAGGCCAAACCCGCGAAACCTCCTCCACGAGTAGCGTTCTGCACACGCATCCCCCACTGATGGTTTTGAGGCCAAACCACCAAACCTCCTCATGAGTATGAGCCACGCACGGATCCCCTGCCGTGTCATCTTGCACTTGTCGAAGTCCCAAGTGTCAGCCACTACGGCTAGCACCCGGCCGTCTGGTTCCTTGGTCCAAGCCACCATGTCCGTCCTTCACCTCTGCAGTCCGTAAGCACGGCACGCCCGCTTGACCTTCTTCCGACCGTTGCTACCACCCTCGGACTCCACACCTGCACAACACAAGCCAAGAGATACTGTTTCGACACACAACCCTATGCCCAGGATTAGTAGAACCACCCATCAACCGACCAACCACAAGTGTTGAACCTTGGTTACAATCACTCATCACACACAAAGACGCTACACAATGGCTATGGAAAAGGTCATGTGTTCGCAATCACCGAAAAGAACTAACAAGACGAAAGGTGGCAAGCTTACCAACTGAAGAACCAGCGACATGAAGACCACGGACCGAGGACCAAAGAACTCCTCGTTCACTAGAAGAACCCGGCCCACTAGAAGAGCTGGCAGAAACAGTCCTAGAAAAAGAAAGGAACCTTTAGAACACCATAAAACAAGAAAGAATAGCAAAGATCGGCTTAAAAGAGAAGGGAAAAGTTACCGAGGACGCTTCAAAGAACCAAGCTCCCTCCTTGTGAAGACATAGCAGCAGCGACAGAAGAAGAAATAGCAGGAGTGGTACCAGAACCCTCCGCACGGCTTCAAAAGAATGAGAAGAAACAAGTCAGAACGATCAAGACCAAGATAAAAGAAGTCTCAAGAAACAAGGAAAAATTAAATTTAGGACTCACGAGTGCCCGACAAGGGGAGGCATCTCCACCTCCTCCTCAGGCTCTTCAAGAAGGACAGTAGTGCCATCTACAAAAAGAAGAAAGAACCAAATAACCACTACAAGAAAGAACGGATAAAAGAATCCGAATGACAAAGCTCACCTATAAGTATATTGCCTGTCACTTGAATTGAGGACGAAGAAGCCGAGAGCAATCTCTTGGACGCAGCAGCACACTACTACTTCCTTCTAGATTCAAGAATCATCTCAATAATTTTTGGATGGGGATGATAAGCCATAACTTCGAAAGGAGAATCAAACGAAACTTAGAAGTGATCAATAGACCGTTTGAGGGTAGGCTTATCACCAGCAGGATCAGCATCAGCAGCAAGTTCAATCGCAAAAGCACGGCCAAATCCCTAAAAAGAATCAAAAAACATCAGATATATTTATGAAAGAACCTGACAAAAAAACAGAAGAACTCACCTCAGGCGGAGGATAATCAGCACTATACTCTTCAACATAATGAGGAATACAGTCGATCTCTTCAAGAACCCATTCCATGCAAGAAAGAAGTTGCTCATCACTCAACTCTACCCTAGTCTTGATGCGCGATGAATCCTCAATCCTATTCGAAGCCAAGGTGATCCTATTGCATGAGGGGTTGTACCATGCGACGAAAGAACCTGACAACAAGACCAGCACTAGTAAGACCCGTCAACTTCACATGACAAAGCCGAACAAAGAGGGGTTCCGGAGCAGAAGTTTCAGCAGCAGAGAGTTTTCTACCAAAGATATCAGACTCAACCGGCATCAAGGTAAGGTCAGAAGAGAAGTAAAGGTTCGGTTTGGGCACATAAAACCACTTATCTGCCCAAACCATCTTATCAAAAAGAGGAAGGTCAAAGCCAATAACCCCTTGGCGGCGCTGGATAGAGCAACAACCGAAAGGAGCGATCGTTGTATCAACTTTCAAACGAAAAAAGTGACGAAAGAGAAGGAGATTGGGAGGAACCCCCAAACACGCCTCGCATAGATGCACGAAGCAAGAAAGATAAAGGATGCCGTTAGGAGAGAGATGGAAAAGTCGAAGACCGAAAAATTGAAGAAATTCAAGTAGAAATTCTGAGGGAGGAAAACAGAGATGGTGGCAACAAAGGCATCGAAAAGGATTGTCTGATCAGGAGAAGGAGCAGGAACAACGTGTTCACCGGGCAAGACATAGCCTGAACGAGCCTGCTCCTGAAGCAGACCCCGCTTGACGAGCATCTCCGGATCCGCCTCCGTCGGCGGCGGCGCCGGCCACGATCTCTGCAGCTGATGCATCTTCAGAAAATCTTCATTGAGATTGCTCTTCATCTACCTCAACGGCCTTGGACTTGCTATTTCCACGACCGCCAGCCATTCTGATCAAGCGCCGTGGCGAATCGAACGAAGAAAGCTTGGGTTCTTTGAGCGGTGGAAAAAGATGAGGGGAATTTTTTCACGAAGACGGTAAGAGAAGACCCCAAACGGTCGAATTCGGGATGGTATTTATAAGAATGGAATGGCCCACCGCTCCAACGGATGGAAACAATGAGCGTAAAGCGCCAAAATTACCGTAACGGGAGAAAAGTCTTCCAAACGGTAATATTTGCAACGGATAGATTTTTCAGCAAAACAGAGAAAGAATTTTTTAGGAGCGTAAGAGCACAGATGAACCCAATCTTTGTACCGAAGAACGAACAACCCGGATACATCATCAAAAACCGACCGCAATACAAACAATCCGGAGGCATTCAAGACAGACAAGTTTTGGACATATACATCTCAAAAGAACTCGATTTCAGAATCAGATACAAGTGACATCTTACAGAGACCATACAACTCGGGATTCCCAATCATTCTTCATACATGGAGGTTACAACAAGATACAAGTAGATACAATATATGATGATAAGAAAGCAAAAGAAATCGTTCAAAAATGGCTACAATGAACCCGGTGAGGCACAAGATTATTGAAACCTCTACCAAGATTCAATACAACCAAGCAAGAAGCAACCCGAATAACACATTCACTAGGTGAAACATGCCTCCAAGATTACTATAACGGGCAGTGGAGATAACACCAAGGCCAAGGCCAACGGGTCGAGCAGCGAGACACCTGACCACCAGTCTACAAGAGCTCGGACAACTCTCCAAACACGTGCGGATCTGCGCCAAAGCATATAAGTGGCTCAATAGCGGACAAGCCAGTGGTTAGTACACAAAGACTTGTCGATGTAGTCAACCATCCACACGCTAATCAACTCAGCAAGAAAAGAAAGGTTAATGAAGTAAGGGGCCTTGAAGTTTACATACGGGAGAAAGAACAACCCACATCTCAACCCCTACAACATTTGCCTCAATTCCCTTCCCAAGAAGATTCTACTTGGAGGTTAGCTTGCTACTAACCCCTATCTCAAAACCTACACCATTTGCAAAAGTAAAATTACAAGAGGGATAAGACTATGCCCGGGGGCTCGCCACATGGCTCGCCATACATCAAGACTTGTGCTTGGACAACTGAACAAACAAGCACAAGGTGCTCGGTAAGAGCAAAGAGGAGAGAAAATATTCTCGGGGGCTCACCAAGCTGGCACATTTCTGAAGGATTATGACTGTGAACAAGCCAGAATAAGCTCGGGGGCTCGCCAAAGCTCGCTAAAATTAGGAAGATTTCACCACAGCAAGGAAGAAAGGAAAGCAATGACCTGGTGTGCTTCAGCCCAAAATGAACGACACCATTTTATAGGCTGTGGATGGGCGCACCAAGAACAAGTTCACGAAAGACAAATAATCTATAAAGGACAAGCACAGGAAAAGCCGAAGGACGGAGATGACCACTCAAGCACGCGCGAACAGTGCGCAAAAAGACAGAAGAAGACAGGCACGCATTAGCAGAGAAACCAAGTGCACCTGCATAGCCACAAGGTAAAAAGTAAATGCATGATAGAGGAAAGCATATCCACGGAATATACGCCAAAAACCAAGTACATGCACCATCAAAGCTCTCAACCGCCAACCAGAAAAGACACAACAACCCTTCCCCGGGTCCTTTGACCTCAAAAGAACCCGAAAAAGGTTCGGGGGCTGCGGAGTACCCCCTACTCGAGGACGATTTTTTCAGAAAACAAGCACGGTTGACCCTGTAGCTCTTTGTTCCAAACAACAAGAGGCTCGGGGGGCAACACTTAGTGAGTGCAATTTTTTGAACAAAAAATGGCATTAAAAAAGGAGGAAGGCAAGACGGCCAGAAGGACCCTCCAGCTTCCTGTATCATCAAGCAAGAGGCTCGGGGGCTATACTCAGTGAGTGTAATTTTTCTGAAGATAAATTGCACTCACCCAAAGAGAACAACACAGCAAGATCACAAGATAGCAGGAGAGAAGAAGGAGCATCCCAAGGCTTCACCTCGAAAGAAACCGGCTTCCGAGATTTAAAGACTTGAAATGCTCGGGGGCTTGTCGACTGGGGATACCATGGGTACCTCACGAAGCAAGAACTGCAGGGTGGTGGGCCCGACCGACGGTCCCACCGCCCAACAGAACCAGCAGGATACGGAGTAAGGCAAGGCAACATAATGCGAGTTCTAGGAGGACTGTAATAGGAAGAGTATGAAACTCTCAGTTGAGGACTCTCTGTTGGGATCCGAATAGGACTCAAAGAACTCACAACCCTCCTTCAGACTATAAAAGGACGCTGCGGGTACCCGTTGTAAAAACACACGAGACAAGTCATACGCACAACAGAGGCAACACACGACACATCTGATACTCATCAATACAATGCAATAGGCTAAACGCCGACTGGACGTAAAGGCTATTACTCGGCTTTAAGTTGAGGGCCTGAACCAGTATAAAATCGTCTGTCTCGTCAAGCTTGTTGCCGTAACCGCCGAGTTTCGCAACCCGTTAGGCTCCTCCGAACAAAAACCATCGTCCCGGGTACCCCGGAGTTGGGCTATCGGTGATAAAACATCAACAGATCCCTCTTGGGTATGATATCTTTAATGGTGGGATTACAAAGAACTCAAGAAAGTTATTAATGTTTTGAAGTTGGAACTCACTTTGGACCAAGAGAGTAAGAGGCTCCGTTGGGAGGTGAACATACGAAGAAAGAGATTTGATAGTATGGACTCAAAAGGAAGGTGGCCTAGTGGTCGGAGATATCTATGAGTTCTCAGAGTACCCCCTATTAGAATCTTGGAATTATTTGAGCAAGTTACTTGGAGTAAGGTTGTTAGAGTGCAAGTAAAGTGGATTCCTTATCAAGATGATGTAACTACTAGAGGGAGAAAAGAAGATCCAATAACAGAGTATCTCTATCTCTTTGATCGCCATCCAAATCTCGAGGACGAGATTCATCTTAAGGAGGTAGAATTGTAACACCCTAAAATTTGCACTTATTGAAAATAGCTAAAATGAATTATTTATGCAATTTGTGTGAGCATCGGAAATATAGGGAATTAATAAACTTTATGCAATTAAAATCAATGGTAAGGATCTATACATGTTGATGTGTTCATGTTGCTGCATTTTATTTATTGTGATGTCTGGTTTCGCCAGAAACTGCCTTTTCGAACATTGGAGTCCGATCATAGATGATAGGTAGTGTTGGTTAACGAAATTGACTGTACTTCTAGAACATCGTGTTGCAGGGGTTTTAAGAAATTTCATATTTTCTTAATTTAGGAATTTATTTTATGTCTTAAAATAAATCTAGGGAAAATCCTAAAATCATATTTAAGCCATGAGAAATACTCCCAAAGCTCAAAAAATTTGGGGAAAATTTTCATAGACATGTTGGAACACAAGGCACCAAAATAAAATATTTGGAGCTCATATAAAGATAATTTTAGAGCATCCAAAAATTGGAATATGTTCATATAAAGATGTGAGAGTTCCAAAAAAGTTTCTATGGAAGATGAACTAAAATAAGTGGTTTTGGGTAGAAGAAGAGGACCCATTATATTCATGAATGTTTACAATTTCTAGTAAAATCTTTTTTGTATTGCAACAATGGACATGTGTTTCATATTGATTAATTAAATGTATAGAACTCATGTGCATTTTTGTACGTTAAAAATTAATTCTTTCCCAAACATGGTAACAAAATATCAAATATGCTAACAAAGGATTGTATTACATTCTCGAAGTTTCCACTACAATCAAAGCAACCAAACCCATCCTTACTAGATACAACTATGATTTGACATAGTAATTTAAAGCTTTGAGTAGAACCCAGCTAACCCCAACCCTATAATCATCAATATTCATATTCACATGATCTAAATACACAACTCATGCTAAATCTTTGTCAATATCTTTGTCAAAAATCTCTTTCAATATCACATTATAAACATATTATTCCTTGTAATAATTAATTATTTACATAAATAACATGCATATTTGTGTCCAGTAGAAAAGCATTATCTTCATACAGAAGTGTCACAAATATAAACATAGGATTCTGTCGACGTTATATGCTAGACAGTCCACCACTGGGCTACCCTTGGTGGTTATTTAGGTGTGGGGCAAGATAGAACTAGCGGTCGAGCATGACGCAAGACAGGACAAAAGGATTTATCCAGGTTCGGACCGCGTATTGCGTAATACCCTACGTCCTGCGTCTCTATGGATTGTATTGCAATGAGTACAAGTTAGGCCTGTAGGGTTCCTCCTGCCCGCCTTATACAGTCGGGGGACAGGGTTACAGATCCTAAGATTTATGATACGGGATAATTACAAACATGCGCATCCGGAAAAGATACGAGTTTCCTATTATCTAGACTGCCTTGCGCGGCAAGGCGCCTCCTGGTTGCCGAGCAGTCCACCGACCACACCTGGTGGTGTCTTCTCGGGCTTGAACTGGTGGTCCGGGCCTCTAGGAAGTGTAGCCCAAAGATAGCCGTGAGGGTATAGGGGTTAATACACCCACAGCTAGTCCCCGAGCATTAAGAATCTTGAGGAGTACGTCGTCTTGACCTTGTCTGAGTAGTGAAACTTGACATCGAGAAGTTGATCGCTGACTATGTCTTGACGGTGCACATCCGAAAGGTTGCATGATGCTCTTGAAGAAAAAGAAAAATAATTCTGACATTATACTGACGTGGTCCCGCGTTAACACGTAGTGCTAATCCACTGGAATGCTAACATGGGCAATCTGCTCGGAGAGGACCAGGAGATAGGACCAAAGTCACCGTGAGGTGACGTGGTCCCACGTAGTCCCCAAGATTGACAGAAGATGAGTATGTTGTGTCAAGCTTTTGAAATGATAGAGAAAAAACAATTCGCTGATCGCTGAGACCAAGGCCGGGACGCTTGAAAGGATTAACCCGCGGCGCCAAGAGGCCTGAACTGTCGACTGGCATGTCTGATGATTAATGAGAGTGGTCTGGCGAACTATTTGGCCGAGTCCCCAGCTCTCAGCATGAAAGGAAACGTGGCAACAGGAGGCCTGTGCCGTCGACTGGTCTGCCGATGGAAAGACACGCATGGTCTGGCCTTGTCCCCAGCTCTAATGCGTGGAGGGACGCGTGGCAACAACAGGCCTGAGCCGTCGACTGGTCTGGCGACGGAAAGACGCGTGTGGTCTGGCCAAGTGGTCTGGCCGAGTCCCTAGCTCTAACGCGCGGAGGGACGTGTGGCAACAGGAGGCCTGAGCTATCGACTGGTCTGCCGATGTAAAGACGCGCTTGGTCTGGCCAAGTCCCCAGTTCTAACGTTGCTAAGTTGTCTTTGATTTCTTCGGCAATGCATGTCGTGATAGTCTTGTAGCAGTATGCGCCGAACGGGGTGATGGAAGCCGTCTTAGGCTGGTCTTTCTCGTAGAGGGCTATCTGGTGATAACCCGAGTGGTCTGACCGAGTGGTCGGCCGAGTGGTTGGCCGAGTGGTCTGCGTCTACGATTGGTCTGTTTGTCATGCGACACCAAGTGGTCTGGCCGAGTCCCCAGCGTTGAAGCGTGAAGGGACGCATGGCGCCAGGTCGAGTAGAACAACGACTGGTCGGCAAGCACAGAGCAGTTCGACCAACTGGTCGGAGGCGACGAAGGTGAAGCTGTGCGGTGCGTGACACCGAGCCGAGGTGATGAAGACGAATCTTCTCTGGAAAATAAACATAAAGAACGGTAGTAAATGTACAAATAAAATATACATTAATCTCCGGAGAGAAAATCAGCAGGCTGATGTATTTTTTAAGTAGGCATGTTAAGCCAGTGATAACATATATGCCGTTTAAAATATTTAATGCGCAGTCGAAGAAAATTGCCAACAATTAAGTTTTGCCCCTGCCCTCGAAGCGGGCTAACTCCATGGGTGACGTAGGGATGCGCTAGTGAACAGCGTAGGAGGGCCAGGATCACTAGGTACCTAGTACCATTATAGAGCAACTACCGAATCTTCTAGTGCCATGTAGCGCGGAGCTTTAACACATCGTAAGAGGATCGAAGCAGCGCCTTGTCAAGCCATTCTCGACGGGCAAGAAACAAAGTTTAATTGTGACTTATGTATATGACAGATTGGTGCAAATTTAGACGTCGAGCGCACTCGAGTGGTCGGTAAAGAGTCACGAAAACATATAAACGTCGAAGATGTGTATAAGATAAATGATAGAATATTAATTGAAATATTTAAAACTTATCTTGTTGTTTGGAGACGTGTCGTTGTCGGTCGAGCAGACGGACGTGGTCGGATGGCTTATTCGTGGTTCGACATGGCTTGTGTGATGGCTCGACGTGGCTCGCTGAGCAGCTCGACGTAGCCCGCACGATGAGAGTTGACATGCCTTGTGGTTGGCAACGGCTCGCGCGATGGAGCCAGATCCTTGCAAGGTACTGTACTTGATCCGTTGCGACGCTGCGTCATTGTAACTGTCAGATCATGCATGGAGGTGCAGGTGCCGTGTGTTGCATGACCTCCTTGCCGATCAAATCTGTTCTCGTGAAGGCTGACCACCATCGCCACGTGCTTCATATATTAGACTGTACGTGCTTTGTGTTGTACTTCGGCATGATCGACCTGGCGACGCAGGGCTGGTGTACGTGATCTTCTTTCGTGCATGCGGCTACTGCTTCACGAGACGACGACGACGAGCGTAGTTAAGGTCCCGTATATGCATGTGGTCGGAGTAGTCGTCGATCTTCTCCTCGTACAGAGCTCGCTCAGAGTCGTGACCGGACGAGGCTGTAGCCGTCTCCGGTCGAATCGCGGCTGCCAAGCGCACGACGTGCATATATGACGACGAGTCATCACCCACTCAGGACTGGAGTGCTGACAATCGGCGGGAGGATTTAGTCTGATCCGTTCTTGACACTAGAGCTCCACGCAAAGGCTTCGAGTGATGCACAACATGATGCCGCCACCGAATTGTTTCGGGCGGACCTCGAGTCCCCGGGAATTACGAACGGGCGCCCAAAGCCGATAAAGGCCACCGACGCCGTTAGGGCAGATCGAGTTGCCATGACATCCACGAAGGAATTCCTGTATAGATGCACCTGGTCTGGAGTGGAGAAGGTGGTCAGACCGTAGCCAAGATCGGATCTAGGCGGTGCGACTAGTCGGCGTGGCACGTCTGTCCACGACGACGCTGAAAATTTTGGGCCATGATCAGAGTTGGATCTGGACGGCACTGGTGGTCGGCAGTGCGACGCTGAAGAGCCATGGTCAGATTTGGATCTGGGCGGCATGAGAGGTCGGCAGTGCGACGCTTAGGAGCCGAGGCCAGAGTTGAATCTGGGCGGCGGGGGTGGTCGGCGGTGCAACCAGTTGGTGAACGACGGCCACGACGAACGACAATGAATCCGTCCTGAGCCAGATCAGATCTAAGAGATTGAACTAAGGACAGGGTGTTGTCTAACCTTTCGGCCTGCCGATCTATAAGATCGATCAGGTCGGAGTTGCCAATCTTCTTCCCCTGGTAACGGGGAAGTTGTCGCCGAGTTGATGAAGCGATCGACCCTGGGGCGGCCCCGAGATCGGAGTAATCGGTGAAGTTGTTGGTGAAGCCGTCGCGGAAGCAGGCCGCACCTCCTCTACAGCCTCGGCAGTCCTCAGGACATCGACGGTCCAGGTGACCGAGGCGACGGTGAGCGTGAGGCCGACGCCGAAGTCCATGGAAGCAGGGAAGGAAACCATCTCGACCGACTCAAGCTTTAGCTGCGCTCCCCTACCTGGCGCGCCACTGTCGACGTTATACGCTAGACAGTCCACCACGGGGCTACCCTTGGTGGTTATTTAGGTGTGGGGCAAGCTAGAACTAGCGATCGAGCGTGACGCAAGACGGGACAAAAGGATTTATCCAGGTTCGGGCCGCGTATTGCGTAATACCCTACGTCCTGCGTCTCTGTGGATTGTATTGCAATGAGTACAAGTTAGGCCTGTAGGGTTCCTCCTGCCCGCCTTATATAGTCGGGGGACAGGGTTACAGATCCTAAGATTTATGATACGGGATAATTACAAACATGCGCATCCGGGAAAGATACGAGTTTCCTATTATCTAGACTGCCTTGCGCGGCAAGGCGCCTCTGGGTTGCCGAGCGGTCCACCGACCACGCCTGGTGGTGTCTTCTCGGACTTGAACTGGTCGTCTAGGCCTCCAGAAAGTGTGGCCCAAAGATAGCCGTGAGGGTATAGGGGTTAATACACCCACAAATTCTATTTTCATCCATCATGTAAGCCACAACTCCGTTTGTCTTAGGTAATAGAAGAACTCTTGAAACTTCCACTAAATTTTAAGGAAGCAAACCCAACCTTACTAAATCTACGATTCATCATAGTAATTCAAAGCTTTTAGTAGATATAGACCTATAATCAACAATATTCATATTGGCATATTATCTACTCAATACATGCTAAACCACTTCTAGTATCTTGGTTATACATTGAGAACATGTTTATTTTTTCAAAAATATTAATACAAAATATCAAAAATATAAACAAAGTTTCATATTGCATTCATTGAGTAACCATAAACTACATTTGTCTCATGCAAATAAGTGGCCTCAAAACTTCCAAGATTTCAAAGATACAAATGCAGCCATACTACAGCTAAGATTCCTCACAGAAATTTCAACGTTTTTAATATAAGTGGTCAACCCAACCTAAAATCATCAGTATTGATGATGGCATATCCCAATAATCAGAATTTGATAAATCTCTTTCAAAATCACAAATTACCAACGTATGTTCCTAGTAACTAATTGAAATTATTGAACATATTGTTTTGTGAAAATTTAAATATACGTATTGTTTTCTATATATATTGATAGAATGTATCATAAGTATTCACCATAAGATTTTGTTGCACTCTTTTGGTAACCCTCAAAATAATTTTCTCATGTATTAGATTAAATTAGTCAAAGGATTTTTCAACGTTTCAAAGACCAAAAATGAACCTGACTTTAGCCATGATTCTTCATTCTAATTTTAAAGCTGCCAATAGCGGCTAACCAACTATGACCGGTACCCATTATATTCATGATTATTTATGTACATAATCAAATAAAGTATAATCTTTTTATATTGCAACTACCAACATAAGTTTCATGTTGATTAATTAAATGCATAGAACTTGTTTGCATTTTTGTACATTAAATATTTATTCTTTTCAAAACATTATTACAAAGTATCAAAAATATTAACAAAGATTTCTATTATATTCATTATGTAACCCTCAACTACATTTGACTCTAGTAATAAATGAATTCTTGAAGCTTCCACTGGATTCAAGGCAACCAAACCCAACCTCACTAGTTACAACTAAGATTTGTCATGGTAATTTAAAGGTTTCAGTAGAAGCCAGCTAACCCTGACCTATAATCATTAATATTCATATTGGCACGATTCAAATACTCAAATCATGCCAAATGTCCTTCAATATCTTTGTCAAAACAAGTCTCTTCCAATATCACATTATTTGCCAAGATATCATGTGCATTTGTGTCTAGCAGAAAATCATTATTTGCTAAATATTCATGCAAAAGTATCGCAATTGTTATTATCATCCATTGTGTAACCTTCAACTCCATTTGTCTTAGTTGATAGAAGACTTCTTAAAACTTCCATTATATTTCAAGGAACCAAAGCAACTTTACTAAACTATGACTCGTGTAATAGTTTGAAGCTTTTATTTGTTAACAGCTAAGCCAAATATATGATGTGCATATTGGCACGGTCTAAATACTCAAATAATGCTAAATCTCTATCAATATCTTCGTCAAAAAAACTCTTCAATATCACTTTATAAACATATTGTTCCTTGTAATAATTGATTATTTGCCTAGATATATGATGTGCATAAGTGACTTAAGTATCAAATCATGATCCCAAATATTCATGCAAAAATATAACAAATATAGACATCAGATTCCATTGCCATCCATTGAATAATCCTCAGCTCTGTTTTTTTCATAGCTATAGTATGGTTGGGTTTGGTTCCTTGAAATGTACTGATAGTTGCGAAGATTATTTTATTACCTAAGGCAAATTGAGTTGAGGGTTTGTCAGTTTAAAGATTTAAGTAGAAGACAACTAACCAAGTCCTATAATCATGATAGTCGAAGTGCAATATTAACTAACTGCTAAACCACTTCTAGTATATTTGTTATACATATGAAAACATGTACATAATATTATTAAAAAATATCATAGACATAAACAAAGGATCCTATTGCATTCATTAAGTAACCATAAACTGTATTTGTATTATGCAAATAAACAGCCTCAAAACTTCCACTAGATTTCAAAGAACCAAATGCAGCCTTACCCCAACTAAGATTCCTCACAAAAAATTCAAAGATCTTAAGTGAAGTGGTCAACCAACTTATAATCATCAATATTTATGATGGCATATCTACATAATCATAATTTCAAAAAATCTCTTTCAAAATCACAAAGTACAAACATATATTCCTAGTAATTAATTAAATTTTAGAATACATGCACATTCATTGAGTAACCATAAACTACATTAGCCTGATGCAAATAAATTACCTGCAAAGTTCCACTAGATTTTAAAGAACCAAGTGTTTCCTTACTCCAGCTAAGATTCCTTATAGAAATTTCAAAGTTTCTAATACAAGTGGTCAACCCAACCTATAATCATCAATATTCATACTGGCATGATTTAAATACTAATATCCTGCTAAATCTCTTTCAATATCTTTATCAAAAAAACTCTTTTAGTCTCTCTTTTTGAACACATTGTTCCTTTTAATAATTAATTATTAGCCTAAATATTTGATGTGCATTTGTGTCTTACGTTTCAAATCATGATTTCTATATATTCATGCAAAAATCAATTGCCTATTTTCCTCATGTAATAAAATCAATCTCACAACTATCAGTACATTTTAAGGAACCAAACCTAAGCATACTACAACTATGATTTGCCAGTTTAAAGCTTTAAGTAGAAAAAAATAACCCAGACCTATAATCATCGATAATAAAAAATGCAATATTATCTAAACACTCAAATCTTGCTAAACCACTTCTAGTATCTCGATTATATATGTGAAAACATGTTTATTCTTTTGCAAATATTATTACAAAATATCATAAATATAAACAAAGGATCCTATTGCATTCGTTGAGTAACCATAAACTACAAACTTCCACTAGACTTCAAAGAACCAAATGCAGCCTTAACCCAGCTAAGATTCCTCACAGAAATTTCAAACATTTTAATCGAAGTGGTCAACCAACTTATAATCGTCAATATTTATGATGGCATGTCTACAAAATCAGAATTCGTTAAGTCTCTTTCAAAACTACAAATTACCAACATATATTCCTAGTAATTAATTGAATTTTATAATACATGTATATTTCTGACCATTTAAATATACTTTTTAGTTTTCTATATTGATATCATATATAATAACTGTTCACCATAACATTTTGTTGCATTCATTGGGTAACGCTAGAAAATAAGTTTTTCATGTATTAAACTAAATTAGTTGAAGGATTTTTCCTTATTTAAAAGAACCAAAATAAAACGATCTACAGCCATGATTTTTTATAGAAATTTTGAAGATACTAACAGTAGCTGCCAACTTCCATGGTTATCCATTATATTTATGACTGTTTATGTAGATAATCAAAAAAGTATAATCTTTTTTATTGTAACTATCAACATATGCTTCATATTGATTAAATAAATGCATAGAATTTATGTGCATTTTTGTACGTTAAATAATTATTCGGTCCTAACCATTTGTACAAGACATCAAAAATATTAACAAAGGATTGCATTCCATTCATTAAGAAACCCTCAACTACATTTGTCTTAGGTAATAAATGAATTCCCGAAGGTTTCACTACATTCAAACCAACCAAACTTAACTTTACTACCAACAACTTTGACTTGCCATAGTAATTTAAAGCTTTGAGAAGATGCCAGCTAACCCCGACCAATAATCATCAAAATTCATATTGGCATCATCTAAATACTCAAATCATGCTAAATATTTGTTTGAAAAATGTTTTTGAATATCACATTATAAACATATTGTTCCTTGTAATAATTAATTATTTGAGTAGATATCATGTACATTTGTGTCTAGTAGAAAATAGTTATAAAAATCACAAATATAAAAATAGGATTCTATTGCCATCTGTGGTGTAACCCCCAAATCCATTTGTCTTTTTGTAATCGAAGAATTCTTGAAAATTAACTGCATTTCTAGGAACCAAACCCAACCTTACTAAAGCTATGATTTTTTATCGTAGTTTAAAGATTTTAGTAGGAGACACAGACCTATAAGCATCAATATTCATATTGGCATGATTTAAATACTCAAATCATGCTAAACCACTTCTAGTATCTCGATTATATATGTAAAAATAGGTTTATTCTTCACAAATATTAATTCAAAACATCATAAATATAAAAAGGATACGATTGCATTCATTAAGTAACCATAAGCTACATTTGCCTCATGCAAATAAATTTCCTCAAAACGCCCACTGGATTCAAAGAACCAAATGTTGTCTTACTCCATCTAAGATTCCCTACAGAAATTTCAAAGCATTTAATAGAATTGGTCAACCCAACCTATAATCATCAATATTCATGATGGCATATCTATATAAACAGAGATTGATAAATATCTTTCAAAATCACAAATTCGAACCCATGTTCAAAAGCAATTAATTGAATTTATAGAACACATGTGCATTTGTGACCATTTAAATGTACTTATTACTTTCCTATATTGATATAATGTATCATAAGTATCCACCATGAGATTTTGTTGCATTCATTCGGCTACCCTCAAAAATAATTTTCTTATGAACTAAGTTAAATTAGTCAAATGATTTTTTATTTTTTCAAAGACCCAAAATGAACCTCATTATTGACATGATTCCTCATAGTAATTTTGAAGCTACTAATGGCAGCTAACCAACCACGACTGGTAGCCACTGTATATTCATGATTGTTTATGTACATAATCAAATAAAGTATAATCTCTTTCCGTATTGCAACTATCGACATATATCTTTTATATTGATTAATTAAACGTATAGAACTTATGTGCGATTTTGTATGTTAAGTATTTATTCTTTTCCAAACATTGCTACAAAATATCAAAAACTATTTCCAAAGTGTTGTACTGCATTCACTAAGTAACCCTCAACTACATTTGTCTCTGGTAATAAATGAATTCTGGAAGCTTCCCCTACATTCAAAGCAGCCAAACCCAACCTTACTACCCACAACTAAGATTTGACATACTAATTTAAAGCCTTGAGTATAAGCGAGCTAACCCCGATCTATAATCACCAATACTCATATTGGCGTGATATAAGTATTTAAATTATGTTAAATCTCCTTTAATATCTTTGTCAAAAAAATCTCTTCAAAAACCTAACCTTATTGGTTACAACTAAGATTTTTCATAGTAATTTAAAGCATTGAGTAGAAGCGAGCTAACTCCGATCTATAATCATCAATACTCATATATTGG